>JAVSBS010025138.1:5058-27876 GCA_033124195.1 Coracias cyanogaster | reverse complement strand
GGTTGCAGTGTAACGGTGTTTTTTGGTTTTTTTTTTAAAAACTTCAAGCCTAGCCCCTCCAGTTGAGGAAAGGGGCGGTTGTGACCAGGCTTTGCAACTGACTCTGCTGAATGACTGGTAAGTCACCTGCCTACACCTGGACTCTTCTGTATCCTCCAAATGCCACACAATGTGCAACTAGGTCATGTGGGACTGACCTGATCTCGGCTCAGACTTTAATGGTTGTCCCTGAACCTACAATCTTTTAATGACAGGAAGCCAAGGAAATACTCTATAACCACTAGAGTGAAACAACATGAGGAAGGCAAAGTTTTGGTGCCCGTAATTGGGTACCTAATTGCTGCACTTGCCACCTGAGGATGGGAATCGCTCCCGCTTGGGAGGCTAGATGGGACATCCTGCAATAAGCGGTTTAGTTGTTTCCCCACATCTGCTGCAGCACTGGAAAAGCAGCTGAACGCACCTTCAGAGCTTAACGGCCTCTCTGCAACTCCAAGGCTGTGTTTTTCCTGTGGTGCTGGAGCATCTCTCTTCATACAGCCCTTATCCTCTCACTAAACTGTTTATGTTCTCCTGTGCCGTTTGATAGCAATGAGCCATCAGGTTTTTCTGGGAAGTGTTTCAGATTTATGTAGATACAAGAACAGCCATGGGAATGTGACTGTGTGAGCAGTGAGGAGAGCCCAGTGGGTGCAAGTAACGGGATGCCCTTTTAAACTAATTACTGGGATTTGGGCATCACATTAGTAATGAAGATCAGGGGAGTGCTGCGCAGAAATCAAAACAAGAGTGGCTTGAGGGGGTGGATTCAGAAGAAAAGGCTTGGAGTGATTAAGGACAAATGCATTTGTCTGCTGTTACGCCTCTCAGGAACACTCAGGGCTGCTGTGGGTGGTTGTTGGGCTGGGAAGTGGGGTTGTCCTTGTTTCTCTCTGAGGTCAGCACAGGCTGTGCCTGGGGCTCGGCTCTGCTGTGTTCTGGGTGCCCTGAGGCAAAGAAGGTGACTTTATTGGAGCAGAGCTCGAAGTAAAGAAAATACAGACATAGAGGCACTGCTGTTGCAAAGGGCTACAAAGTCTGAGTATGCCTAACTTGGCCAAGAAATGCAGGCATGAAGAGTAGAGTGGGTTTGGTGTGTCCTAAGATTGTGTGGTGTGTAGGAAGAGATGATGCTTGGCTTGAAGAGGCTCAAACTGGTTCAAAACCCAGCTGAGTGCTGGTTTAATTTTCCTTGTTTCCTCAGAATGGCATCCGACTCTGTTTTCCTGGGACATACACTGGAGCTGTGATGACTTTGTCCCCATTCCTGGGATTCTTGCAAAGGGAGTTGCTAGTCACCACAGGCTCTGCCATCTGAATTTGCACTGGCAAGGGAGGTGGTACAGGATCTGTCCCATCTTCTTATTCTGTTTTATTTTTCTCTTCCCCACTTAAATTCGTGTTATAACCTGCCCACTCGAGCCAAGAGGAGGACATAGCTGGTGCTATCTTCCCTGTCCGTGTACAGCTGTGAGCCCCTGCTGCTGCCCCTCTGCAGCTGTCCAGACTATCCCCTGAGAAGTGGCGGGACACAGTGTTGGCATGCTGGGGAGGCAAGGCACAGTCCTTCCTCTTCTGTGTGAAAACTGCAGTGGCAAGTCAAAACAGAGAGATAAAGGCTGTGCTCACACTATTTGAAATACACTGTAATTTGGGTTTTTTCCCTCAAAAGCATGCAGGTCTTGTTTCCAAACTCTCTGACCCGTACAAGATAGATTTCCTGTGAGGAAGGGAGAAATTATGGGATTTTTCTGCTGTGGCAAAGCCTCGGGACCATTTTTTGAGGGCTGATACCAGATGCCATGCCAGCTAGTAAACTGTTGCAAATGTGCTACACTGTGTGGGCTCTGGGGCTGCTTAGGGAACAAAAATGTCTTTTTTCCTTGTCTGATCCTGGCTGTGTCTCTGCCTCCTCTTTTTCCTGTGAGCACTCTACCTTCACACTGTTTGTCCTTGCGTCCCACTTTTAAATAACTTGTCTGGTAGCTGAGTAGACCAGCTTGATCCTATTCTTAAGTCCTTTGAACTTTCTTGTTGGTGGAATTTGGGTACTAGGAATGGTGGGATGTTTGTTTTGGAATTGCCACGGGGAGATTGCTTGGAGTGACCCTCAAAACTTTTTTGCTGTTCAGGTGCAGGGCTACACTGCTTGCAGAGAGGGACATGTTACCTTGCAGTCTGTTCCGTCCATCGAGCTGGCTTTGTGCATGTCAGGGTTGCTTCTCTGGGGCTGAATGTTAGTATTTATAAAAACCCTAAACCCCTGATACTCCTTAGAGTGAAGTAGTCTGGTCTTGCCTTGAAATAATTCAACTTGTCTCTTGATTTCTCAATACCAGAGCAGGGTGGAGCTACCTCTGCATTGGACCTGTGAGGAGCAGCTTCAGCCTTCCCTGCTGCTGGCTGAAGCCATTAAGGCCATGGTCAAAACCAAATGAGGGTTATTTTTTAATTATGTAGTGCGGGTAAACAAGGTAATTTAGCTGCAAGATAATGCAGTTAAATTAATGCTGCAGGAATGCAATGCAGACTCTGTTAGTCTCTTGTCTTTTAAGGTGCTCATCTTTGCTTTTTAATTTAAGTTGATCTTGCACCAGAGCAGTTGGGAAGCAGATGGATCTGTGAAGCCACGCACTGTCCTTCTGCCTTGGTAAGCTTGTGCCATCAGTGATCTGTTGCTTTTGGACTTACATTGTGAACCAAAGACTGGCTAACTTGGGCCAGGGGTTATTGTGATGTGCAGATAGTTTTACTGAAGCAGTCCAGCCCTTTGCTCTCTGGACTCTAGCAAGACGAGAAGGCAACTCTAAAAACGTGCACCTGCAGGAAGAGGTCATCAGTTTGATGGGCTTTGGTGACTCCTGAGTTTCTGGGGGTTTAAGGGAATGTGCTGCCCAGCTGGGAGCTGTTGATCTTCAGGGAGTTAATTCATCCTCCAGAAGCTTTCTCTGCCTCTGTGGCATGGGAGCAATGCTGCTTCATTTCGCAGCTTTCCCATTTTATGCTGGATGGTTAAAGTTGGAATGTTTATATCTCATTCTGCCAAGAAGCGTTTAGAATACTTTTCATGAGAAACATGGAAAGTTGCAGGTCTATGGCTGATGCCCTGGCTGCTCTGCATAAATCACTGGGTGGTAAATATATTTAAATGAAGAGCTATGGCAGTCTTGCTAGCTGAGTTATAAATCAGGGCTGAGCAGCTCCAGCTCCATAAAGCTGAATCTTAATGCCTTGGCTTGGAGTTGCAGGGTGGGGTGGTAAAGCTGATGGAAAGGCGGGATGTTTCTAAACAGAATGTGCCTGCCCTTAGTTACGCTGCCACAAAGAATATAAATCATGCTGCATATGTAACTGAAGTGCTGAAAATGGCTTTTTGTTGGTGTTGCTTGCCTTGTTTCGTGTGTCCGCTTAATGTCAGCTGGTTGTGCTTTGCTTCCCTTGGGAGCAGCAGTGGCAGATCTTGTGCCTGGCAGTCAGGTCCCTGGCAGGCAGGGGAATGGTCCCAAGCCTTGCCTTCTAGTCCTGTGCTTAGTGCCAAAGCCCTGACACTGTGACATCAACCTATAGGAAATTATGGTGGTTAAACACTTTCAAGGAGCTGCTCAAAATATTTCATTATCTGAGGAATTTTGTGGAATGCCCAGGAGGTTATTATAAACCCTTGGAATGTGGCTGCCTCTCCATGAAGCAGCCCAGCCAAACAGCATTTTGCGGCTACTCTTGAGTATGAAACCTCCATCAAGATTTTTTTCTTTTCAGATCTGGGTTTGGTGCCTGCTGCCCTTGGGCTGTTGGTTCCTCACCAGAGGAACACCTGCCCAAGCAGCCCCCTCTCAGGTGCTCTTGCCCTTTGCTGCCTGCTTCAGCACCATTAGCGAAGCCAGCGCTTGCCTGATGGCTGCAGTGCTGGCATGTCCTGGGGAAGCCCAAGTGCTGTTCTCTGTGCGTGGGGCTGTTCTGGTGATGGAAGAAGTACTTTGCTGCTGCATGGCCAAAACATGGGTGATGTTCCTGCTGTGAGCCCTCTGGCCAGGCTCAGGTGTACTGCAGAGCGGGAGCCTTTGGAAGGTTTCCTCTGGAACATGCTTTGGAAGTATGATCAGGTTTCCCAAGAAGGGGGTTTGCAGACTGCCCCTGCCCATCAGTCTGTCCTTCACCCACTTAATAGCTCCTGTTTGCTAATTCGACGGAAAGATTTATACCTTATATTTTCTCTTTTGTAATAAAAAAAAAAAAATAGGCAGCCAGGTAGGTGGGAGAGTTTTGGCTAAAAGCTCCAGTTTTGGCACCAAAGCTCACCCCACTCCACTGACTTGTGTAATGTGCCCTGAAAGCCAAACCGTGGCAGAAACTGCAGCAAGATTTCCTGCCTTCCTGGATAGGGGAGTTTCTCCCTCTGGGTCTTTCTCTTTTTGTGTGAACTTTTTAGTACTGAGTAAGACAAAATGACCAGTGGAAGCTTCCTCTCTGATTAGGATATTTGTCATTTCTCTTCCATGTGGATTCTCTGAAACCTCATAAGGGCTTTTGTGCAGCCTTTAATTCAATTAAGAAATCAAGCAAGAGATGTAAGTCTTTTTAGCCTCATTGGTTTCTGTGCTCATGACTACATGTGAAAAGAACATCTCCTGCATGGTACAGCAGGGCAGCTTAGGAAGTATTTTTCCAGGCTTCAGCTGAGATTTCAAGTGCTGCTGGAGGCTTGTGAATGATTTTATCCCTTTGGAGCATGGGGTGGAGGAAAGGCTGCAGTCACCAGTTGATGAAGGTGCCTTGGTTTTGAAGCAGCAGCTTTGATAGAAACGTGCTTTCCAGCCGAGTGACTTCTATCAAAGGTCATTAGCTGGTGTGAATTAGACTTGAAACAGCTGGTGGATGGTGAGTGATACCAGGGGACAGGACACGCAGCGGTGACTGTACGACAGCTGCTCTTGCACGTGTCCTTTGGCACTAGCTGGGGAACAACCTGCCTGCTGAGGAACATAAGATCTGGCTCTGACATAGTCCTCGCAGTTAAAAAGTGACATATCTTGCTCCTTGGTTTTGTGTGCTTTCTTGTTGTCAGTGCCTTAACTGTGTCTTCTGGCTAGAGCTGCTGAGGGGTCCTTTACATATTTAATTAGACTGCATGTTAAAGATTTGGTTTTTTAGAATGATCATTTATGCCTTTCACAGACTGCCTGGGCTTGTCTTTGTATACTTGAAGACTTGTATTTTCGTACAAAAATCCACATTAGTTTGAAAAGTACATAAAACTCAGCTTTGTCTCTGCAAATTGACTTGTAAACCAGTTTGGACCCCCATGCAAGTTGTTTCCATAGAGTCCAGAATCAGACTTCAGTGAACAGAAGCTGCTGTGGCACAGTGAGCACGTGGAGGGCTGGGGAGTTCATCTTAGGAGTCCAACATCTTCTACTTCCAACATTTCTAGCAATTAGTGCTCCTCAAATCCAAGTGCACGGTTGTGGGGACTGTTCTGCTGCCTTGGGTATGCTAACTCCTGAGATAATTCTTTCATAGTCTAAATTAAAATTGCTCTAATTTTTCAGAGTGGTGCTTTGGTCTCATCTCTGTCAACTAGCTCTCTCCACTGCCAGGCTGGGTTGTCCTGTCCTGGGCTCTCCCACAGGATGGCTTTTGCTAAAAGGGTTTTTTGTAATGCCATGGTCTTCATTTCAGAGCGAACATCAAACAAATTCAGCAAGAGAAAAATTTAGAGGCAAAAATACCTATTTTATCTTGGTGCCTTGAGTTCTGGTTTTTACTAAAACTTGGAAACTGATGAAGCGTTTATGTGCATGTGTGTGTGTATATATATACACATGCCTGTTGTGTTTATCTCCAAAATAGGCATTTTTATGGTATTTGTATGGAAGGAACTCGTAGTCTTTTCTTTTCGTTTAAACTTTTGTAGCTTAATTTCCTGTGGATTTTAGTACTAGCTTTAGCTTCCATTCCTTTAAACATAGAATTCAATATTATGATTTTTGCACTCTCTTGCTGTTTCCAGACAAAACCAGGAGTTACAGGTAGACTTCTGAGGTGCTTGCTCTGACTGGCTGCACACTGGAAACCCGAGTGAAGCTGCAGCCAGGTTAAACTGTGTGCCCATAGGCAGGCAGGCCCTTGCCCTGCTACAGCTGTATATTTAGCCTATATGCCCTTTCCAGTAACAGCCGGGGAGGATGCCTGGAGTGGAATGTGAGTCATCATTTCCCTGAATGCCGTCCTGGGATCCTGCTATCTGTCACGAAGTGCTGCTTGAGCCAGAAACGCTGCCTTGGTAACTCTGCCTTCTATAAAATTGTCCCATCCCACCCTGGCTTCTTTTGAACCAACATGAAGTTTTAACATTAATGTTCACAACCTCATTGGGTCCTTGCAAAAACTCTCATTCTGTTTGGGTTTGAGCCTGACTCTGGTTAGTTTGGCTTCTGGCCCTTTCATTAGAGGAGAGCGTGGTCTCTTGTTCCCCATCGCCCTTGTGCCCCTGTACATCCCACTTGGTTCTCTCCCAGCTTCCTCCAAGAAGGATCCTTTGTGTACCTTGGATCCCCATCGCCTTTCCCGCCAGCTGTCTGTCGAGATGGGGCCTTCTCGCAGGGTGCAAGCGGTGTGGGAGGGCACTGGTGAAGCTGTCCCCCTGCTTTGGCTGCTTGGTGGGTGTTGATATTCTATTTTGCTTGCTGCCAGCAGCCAGCAAAATGGCAGTTCTACCCGTACGCGATGTTTGTAATTACAGGGAGAAAATGATCTCTGAGGCCTTCTAAATACTTGGGAAGATAATATCTGAGTTTCCTTTCAACTGAATGCACTTGAAGATACAATCTGAGTGAGTTGGCTGGCTGGGAATAACAAAGTGGGAGGACGGGATTGATTGTGGTTGCTGAAACTTTCATCAAAGAGTCAGAAGTCTTGCCTAGCCAAAATCTGCGGCTGTGGGTCACTGCCGCGGGTCAGGCACAGTGGCCATTCAAGGCATGGCTCAAGTGTAGACATGTAGCACACATGGGTTGCAAGGGGCCACTTGAGCAGGACTGGCAACTAGGGGGACATCCATATGGTCTTCCACCAAACGTCAGGTCAGTGTGCAAGTGCACAGTCAAGAGGCACTTGTGGGTGCCACACTCATCCCCTCCTGCCTCCCTAGGGCTGCAGGAGGCTGTGGAAGGTCCTTGCCTCCAGAAATCTCATTGTTGCACCTTGCAGGGGAAACCTACTCTGCAGGGAAAGAAAAACACGCTCCGTGTCCAGCTGGTGGAAACACTATGGTGTCCTGTGTGGCTCTGCTGCTGCTCCACAGTGCCCCTTGCACACACCTCTGCAGATGTGGGGTTTTGGGGGGTGCCAGGGTCCCCTGCACAGCCCTTGCTGGAGGGAGGGCTACCAGGTGTGTATCCTCAGCACTTACTGTTTCCAGAGCAAGAAGCCTTCCCTGGAGCAGAGTCCCCAGCTGGGAAGTGCTATATAATGGCCTAGCTTCTGGACAGGCAGATGCAATACTGGGAGCGGGAAGGGAAATTCTGCTTTTTGCATATTTTCTCTCTATCTCAGAGCTGCCTCTGCTTTCCCTCTGCTGGAGATCACACATCCTAAGGAATGCAAAACCTGTGCAGTCCCTTGAGCCGTCCAGCTTCCATTAGCTGCTTGCTCAGCCCTCTGCTGTTGCTCTGAGCAGAGGCTTCAGTGGGTGTCTCTGATCCCAGGCTGGGGGACAACCGCAGGCTGGTTTTGTTGGCCAAGGGGACGCATGAGATGCATATGAGAGGGCTGTGGGAAGGCTTCAGCCCTTCTTGGTGGCATGAAACTGTAGTTTTCAAACAAAATGGAAGATAGTAGAAAGC
Organism: Coracias cyanogaster; assembly: GCA_033124195.1. Lineage (NCBI taxonomy): Eukaryota > Metazoa > Chordata > Aves > Coraciiformes > Coraciidae > Coracias > Coracias cyanogaster. The sequence goes on along the minus strand of JAVSBS010025138.1, from coordinate 19,993 downwards.
TTCCTCTTAGCTACAGGAAAGTTAAATATCTTAGTGCTTACTCTAGCAGAATAAAAACTGCTGTGAGGTGTCAGTTGCTGTGACCACTTCCCGTACAAGCTTCATGAAGCAGCTTGTGGCATGTGTGACTCGAAACAAAAAGTCAGTATAGTTCATAGCCGCGTTGCCCGACAGCAGGAGGGTGCCGCTTGTTTCCCTGCCCAGCACACATTTTTAGCACTGCTGGTTTGGGTTTGTTTGGTTTTGGTTTTTTCTCCCTGTAGTGTTTTTTAGTGTTGGGGTTTCCTGTGAGTGACACCAGATGAGCTGGAAATGAGCAATGCAGAAATACAAGAAGGGGTGAGACTGGAAAAAGCATCTTTTTCATGTGTCTGTCCTTTGAGCTACGTGTCAGTTCTGTTGGGTGTTTAACTTGGTGGCAATACAAGGCAGGGACAGCTGCAGAAGAACATGCAGAAGTGCAGTTTTCGGGTGAAGAATCAAGTATAGCTTGGTTGGTGCCTCCTGGGCTGATGGTGTCTGGGATGACCAGCTAATGGTGGCAAGTTTGTCAACTGTCTGTGAGGGGCAGAGGGTGTCAGGGGCTTCTGGGGCTTCAGGAGTGCTGATCTGGGGCTCTCTGCAAAGGCGTCTTTCTCTTGCAGTCCCATCCCTGATGCTGAGCTCTCTGCTAGTTTGGTTTTGATGTGTGTGTGGCTATAAGCAGGCAGCTGTGATTGCAGCACTAAGCCAAAAACTTTGAATGAGGTTGTAGGGAGACATCCAGACTCGGCATAAAGCCACCATCCCCACAGATGCCTGGTCAGCAATGTGTGGGGCAGGACGTGGTCACTCTGAGCAGAGCCTTGCCTTCCTCTGACTTGCCTGGTCCCTCACAGCATCTGCGTGTGGTTAGTCTGTGAGACAAATGCATTTCCATGTGGTTACCCTCCTGTACATCCCTTTCCATAACTCATCCCAGGTATAGGAGCGTCTGGAGCCTGGGTCGTCACCTGTGAACATAAGTGGCTGAAGCCATTGAGGTTGCAAGTAGCCCCCAGAGTCATTTGCAGAAAGTTGGTTACAATATATGGGGGCTGCTGCCTTTGTTCCAGGGTATGTCCGGAGCTGGGCAAGTGCAGAAACTCTTATTGTTTCCCAAATTTCATGCTCCAGGGTGTTCTTTGTGCATGTAATGTGTCCAGCTTGTAGACTGCCACGCTCTTATTTTTTAGGAGGCAGTATCTATCAGTTCATACACTTAGTGGTGGGCTTCTCTGCCCAGACATGCTGCCTCCAGGCTGTTTCTGCCTCCTGCCCCCCTCCACAGGAGCACCAGCTGCCCCTGCCTGGGCCGCGCCACCGGGCTGGCACCGCTGGGGCCTGCTGTCGTGTTCTGGAGCAGGGAGCGTGTACGGCAAAGTGCCATCTTTGTGTGCCTGGCTGGTGATGCTGGGTTTCATCATTCCTCCTGCCTGCTGCCTTGACACACAGACACGCAGTAGCTGATGGGACTTGCCCAGAGATCTTCCTGTGGAAACACGTACAAGAGATCTTTGCAGAGACAAGAGCTCTGTTCTGGAAAGTTGCACTGGCCCTTTTAAGCTGAGCCTGAGTTTGCTTCCTTAGAGAAAGGCCTCTCGTTTAAGGCTTCCTTTAATGAGGATATTGTTAACTAAGTAATCAGGTAAGTGGGATTCCTCCTAACTCTCCTAAATACCTTCTTATCTGGAGTAGAGAATTGCTCAGCAGTTACCTGAGCTCTCTGCATGCTAGGCTCAGTGGCATTAATATGCTGGCAGTGATTAATTACCGCAGCCCAGTGATGTGATTGTGTGCTCGAGCAATTGGATTAGACGCAGCTGGAAGGAGACTTCACTTTCACTGGTTCTTGCTGAAGTGGTGGTGTAACTGTCCACAGAGGAAGAGTGGTTTCCAGGGCAGCCATGCTCCTGCTGCTGGGACGCATCCCATGGCCACACTATCCTGACTGTGGTGGGCAGAAGGAGAGGTGTCTGGGAAGGCACGTGGCTGGGATTAACTACTTTGTCCTGCTCTCAGTCCTTCCCTTCAGTCCCATTTTCTGTCTGCACTGTTCTGCGTTCCTGGGTAATGAAGGTAGAGCATGTCCTTAACATGTCAGCGGGACTTTGTAGCTGCATGGAGAAGGAGCAAGCTCCAGCATTGTCTCGACAAGTCAGCGTCATATCAAGTGCAGCATCATATCAACATAACTTCACCAAGCAGGCCCAGTTCCATGTCTCTGAGATGGGGGGTTTGGCACTGGAGATCAGGCATCAACATTGGCACGTGCATCGAGTGCTAGGACCGAAGCAGATGTTGGTACTGACTTTGATGTTTCATCCAGTGCTCTGGAGGTTCAAAGTAGAGACCAAAAGAGTACTCTCAGAAGCAAGAGGATAAAGAGAAAGTCAGTTCTTTCAGAAGATCAGAGAGAGTGAAACATCCTGAAATTCAGGACTAACCTGAACCTTTGTGTTTGTTCTGTGAAACTGGGCAGTACAGATCCTGCTGGAAGAAGGAGCACTGTGCTCTGTAGAGAAGCTGGGGTGGTCTCGCCTTCCCTCCTAACTTGAGAGTGCTGTCTAAGTCAATTTGCCCTATGGCTTGATGCTTCCCAGAGATCAGCAGAAGACCACCTGCAGAATGCTGTTTGCATTTGGGTTTTGGCCCTGGTTTGAGCTTGTGGGAAACTGTGTGAAGCATTGAGATTTTTGCTCTTGGAGAGCTCCAGCTCTGTGCCACTCGCTGGTCAGGGACAACGATCCAGAACACTGCTTTTTGCACATATGTGTGGGATGATGCCTCAAACAAGCGAGTCTGGGTTTTGCCCGTGGTAGTACCATGTGAAATGGCGTGGGCTCTTGAACTTGGCAGAGGCACCATGCACGTTCCCAGTGCTTGTTCCAACCTTGTCACAGGTAACATTAGCTCTATTCTGCAACAGCATCAAGACCTGCAGTGCTGGTGGCCAGTGGACTTGCTGAGCAGGACTCCTGGCTCTTAGGCAGAGGACCTCCTATGTCAAACAGCGTTATTCCTTGAAGCCATAGTCCGCATGGAGCTCAGCACTGCAGGGCAGTGCCTTGTTCCAGCTATCTGCAGAGCTGTACCACCCTGCCTTTCCTCTTCAGCACAGTGTGAGAGGCTGGCACTGTTTCAACCTCTGTCAATTGTTTGGTGAGGTGGAGCTGCATTAAGAGAGGCTTTTTTTGGTGGTGCAAGTTTGTTCTCAGCTCTCCTGTTGTTTTCTTTTTTGTTATCGGCTACTGAATTCCTCCTGTACCTCTTTTGTGCTCCGCTTCCGTATGCTGAGACTGTTCTTCTGTTGTTCCCTTAAAATGAAATTCTGAATTTGTGTGACCTGCAAGTGTCACACAAGATCTCAATGGCCAGCACATGAGTCGCTTGGCTGAAGGACACGTACAGATCAGACAGGCAGTGTTTGTCACCTGCTCTGATAATTGTTTCTGAAATGAGTGATGACTTCACCTTCCTCTCTTGCTTGCCACAGTTATCAAGAACCAGCTCCTTTCTGCCTAAATACTCCTCTCCATCCAACAAAACCGCCCAAGGCCAGAGCACGTCATCTGGCTGAGCAGCACAGAGCTGCACCACGCTCATGCACGAGCTCTGCTGCAGCCATGACCGGCCAGGAACAAGGGCTGGCCTGAAGACATAGTGCCAGACCTCTCCAGGCATCTTTACAGCCCCGTATGGTTATACACTGGGTGTCTGTCTGTCTCATTGTCCAGGATGTTTCTCCTCTGCTCAGATGTGAAGGCTCAGTGCAGCTGTGAGAGGCAGCCGTGTTTCCATGCTGATAGCATCTTGGCCCCACAGCGGCCATGGGGCTGCCAGGTTCTGATGCTGCTGCTGCCACATTCCTTCTCCAGCTGAAGTCTCTGATCCTGCCTGTACTTGCTGTGCAGTTTGCTTTCTAGTCCTTCATGCAGCAGGACTTTCCAATGAGCAGGCTTCAGGAGAAGTAGCTCACAGACAAGTCATCATCACTGCAGCATCTATACCCCAGGCTCCATGGAGGGTGAAGGTGGTTCTTCTGTCTGCCTTTAAGGCACTGTGCAGGGTTGGGAGTCCCCCAGTTTCCCTCTGTGATGGTCAGTGGCCTCCTCAGGACCTCTTGCAGATGTCTGCTCCATCTCTAGCTCATTCACACAGCCTGTTGCATGTTCTCCACCAGGCGTCTACTGTGGTAGTTGTCTACTTGCTGAGGTGGCTCTAGGTTCATCCAAAATGAATTGGGCTGTGTTGGATCCTATTCTGACCACACAGGGAGCTGGCAGGAGAGATGTGCCCTGTAGGAAGTGTGACTTGTCCTTACCCTCTCAGCTGCTTCATCTTTTGTGATGATAACCTCTGGAGAAGCAACTCAGGCACTTCACTCCAGGTGGAGACCACCATGTGCTCACTTGCCTTCCCTGCTGTTTTGTTTGGTGTATTCCTGTCCCATTCAGTTCAACCAGTTGGAAGGATGCAAGCAGTGGGGCAATGGGTGGAAGGATGCAAGCAGTGGGGCAATGGGCTTTCTTCTGGTGCTGGCTTCTCATACCAACCATCCTCATGTCTGTCTTGTCATTTCCAGCAAAGTCGCTTTGCCTCTGCTGTTTCTTTAGCCTTTCACTTGAGCCAGGTTTTCCTCAACTGACAGCGGTCAGATCAGATATCTGCTTTGTAGATGCTGTAGCCAGAGGGTATAGCCTTCAGCTCATAATTTCTGCTACCTGCACTTTGCTAGCTGTGACTGCTCAATGGTATGAGGTTCAACAAGGCCCTGTGTCAGGTCTTGCCCTTGGGTCACAACAACCCCCTGCGATGCTACAGGCCTGGGCAAGAGTGGCTGGAAACTGCCTGACAGAAAAGGACCTGGGGGTGTTGGTCAACAGCTGGCTGGAGATAAGCCAATGTGTGCCCAGGTGGCCAAGAAGGCCACCAGCATCCTGGCTTGTGTCGGCGCTAGTGTGGCCAGCAGGACTAGGGCAGGGATAGTCCCCCTGCACTCAGCACTGGTGAGGCCGCCCATCAAATCCTGGGGTCAGTTTTGGGCCCCTCACTCCAAGGAGAACATTGAGGGGCTGGAGCATGCCCAGAGAAGGGCAACAAAGCTGGAGAAGGATCTAAAGCACAAGTCTTGTGAGGAGTGGCTGAGGGACCTGGGGTTGTTGAGCCTGGTGAAAAGAAGGCTCAGGGGGGACCTTCTTGCTCTTGAAAACTCCCTAAAGAGCGGCTGGAGTGAGGTGGAGGTCGGTCTCCCAAGGAACAAGCGATAGGACAAGAGAAAACAGCCTCGAGTTGCACTGGGGAGGTTTTCTTCCCTGAAAGTGTTGTCAAGCCCAGGCCTAGGCTGCCCAGGGCAGGGATGGAGTCCCCATCCCTGGAAGGGTTTCAAAGCTGTGTAGATGTGGTGCTGAGGGACATGGTTTAGTGGTGACCTGGCAGTGCTGGGTTAACGGTTGGTCTTGATAATCTTAAAGGTCTCTTCCGACTAAAACGATTCTATGATTCTGTTATTCCTAGAGCCCGCTGTGGTAGCCTTGAACTTGGTTGCCTGCGTGGACAGGCTCTGTGCCTGCTCTGCAAGCCCATGGTGGACAATATGTGCTTGCCTGGCTGCAGCACAGTGGGCCAGCTGGTGCTGCTGTCCTGGGAGCTCTGCAAGGGCAAGAGGCAGCGTGATTTCCCTTTCAACCTGCTATGGCTCCAGGGTCTCTTGGGACAGCCTGATGTGCATCACAAGACGCAACAGGAATAGGCTAAAATAAATTGGAGCCATGCTCAGAGGACTGAGAGCCAGTGATTAGAAGTTGGGCTTGGTTTGCTCTGGGAATTTGGAGCCACTTCTCTCTCTGCCTGGAAGAAAAGAGTTGGTTCAAGACATGAGAGCTCTTGGCCCAAGGGAGCCCTATCCCATGTGTTCCTCAGAGCTGAGCAACACCCGCATGGTCTGTGTGTCTGTCCCACAGTCCTGCCTGACTCACTGCCTGCTCATTACTGGAGATTAGTAATAGAGGGCTGTGCTAGCTGGAAACAGAGATGCCAGAGCAGGCAGTACAGCTTCCTCCAGGGTCCCAAACAGCTCTGTCCTCTTCCATGAACCCACTTGCAAACAGGCTGTAAGGGGAACATGGGGTGTGTACAGTCCAGAGGGAGAAGCAGCTGGGGAAGCAAAAGGCTTGAAAGCCAGGCTCATGGGTCAGAGGAGCATCTGTTGTGCATCAAGCTGTCAAAATGGCAGCTCTGGAGTACCAAAGGTTTCTTGGGACCTTCATACTGGGTAACAGGCATTGAAATCCGCTGATACCCAGCCTGACATCAGCTTGCCTTGAAAGGTCACTTATTACTGCTGTGCTCTGTCTCAGCTTTGGTGGTATCTGCCCTGTCTCCCTACCTGTGGCTAACTCAGGATGCTGTGGCTCCAGAAATATGGTTGTGTTCATGGAAAAGCAGGAGGATCTTGTTTCTCTAGAGATGCTGTATGTCAGAAGAGGAGCTGAGAAGCTCTTGCTCTTTTTAATGGTAGTGGTAACTCTTGCAGTTAAATCAAAAAGCTGAAGTGAAGAGGGTAGCATGGCAGGCAGCCCTCTGTCCATTGCAGGGAGGCTTGTGTGTGTTATCTGGCTGGCTTGGATATCATAATTAACATGTTGATTTGATTTCCTATGTTTAACCAGGTTCCCAGGACTCCTAGGATGAGGCTGCTGTGAAGGACTGGTGGATTCCTGCCTGTGCCGTGGTGCCTGCAGATTCCCTGCCATCCCTTTTCTGACTGGAGCACCGTTGCTGAGGCCGCTGGGAAGAATGACTGTTGGATGCCTATTGCAGCCCCCTTTCCTGGGGAGGACTTGGCTCCCCGTGCTGCTGCTGGCAGCCTCTGCTCACTGCCACTGGCCCAGCGAGCCGGCAGAAGTGGTTCGGGACTGGGAAAACCAGTTAGAGGCCTCCATGCACTCCGTGCTCTCAGAACTCCGGGAGACTGTGCCGGCTGTGGTGGGCATACCAGACAGCTCTGCAGTGGTGGGACGCTTCTTCAGAGTCTCCATCCCCACGGATTTAATTGCTTCCAATGGAGAAATTGTCCAGGTGAGAAATGCCATTCCCTGAGGTTCATTTTCAGTTCTATTCTTGCAGAAGTTGAGCTGGGTCATGGGGGTTGCTGTAAAGCAGCTTTAAGGGTTTGTAGGACTGTGGAAGAAGGATTTTAAATAAATAAATAATCAAAGTCCTTGCCTCACTGCAAAGTTCATTTCTTCTATAATGAAGAGAGAAGGCTCCTCAGGGATAACTGATCAGGTCTATTGGCTGTATTTAAACTGAGATACTTGACCGCTGGAACGATGAGCACATTCATGAGGAGATATTGCCTCGGGATCTGGGAAGCCATGGATTTCCTGGGACTGCTGCTCTGAGGCTTGGGGAGTTTGCTTTGCTGTGGTAACAAAACATTGCTAGACAAATAGACCTTGTTCTGCCAGCTGGGCTCTGGGCTGCCTTTGACACAGTCTCTCCTGACCTCGTCCTTAGGGCCTTTTGGGAAACATGGGAGCCTTTATCTCACTTACCCTCTTGCTGCTGGCACTGCAGATACCTCAAACTGAGCTGTGGATTTGGTCCTGAGGGCAAGAAAGTGTCAGAATAGCCCAGAGGAGGGTAGGCACAATGCCAAACAGACACTAGCTCATCTTTAGTCCTTTCCTGGGAAGGTGCTGAGAAGTTGTCCTCTTAGCATCTGCTTGTTTGGATCATGGGGAGTTCAGAATATTCTGTTTTTAAAAGAAAACAGAATTGCCTTCCAATCTTGGAATTTTTTTTCAGAGAGCAAAACTGAAAAAGTTTTAAAAATCCATTTTTAGAAAACATTATAAAAAGACAACCTTCTGGTGTGTCTCAGAAGATCAGAGGGAGATGGAGAGAAAGTCGAAAGCAAGCCTGACGTCTCCGCATCTCCTTGAAGGCAGGTTTGTTTTAGTCCAGTGTGCTGTCACGCAACTATCTCAGTCTGGGTATGTGATCTCACTGGCTCCAGCGAGGGTGCTGGGACCGTGATGTGCCAGCGGCAGGCAGAAAATCTGAGGAATGCATCTGTTATCAACAGACGGTCAGATGGGGAGGAGGAAGGTAGTGGGTGAGCCTCTGGTGAGAGGAGTTGGAGAAGGGGACGGCTGGTTTCAAAGCCAAGGCTGTGACATTTAATTGACTGCAGCAGAGGAGAATGGCTCAGCCAGGAAGTGGTGGTACCTGCCCAGCTTTAACCGCAGCCTGTTTTCTAAGCACAGGGCACCAGTATAGCACCGGTCTGCAGGAGTCCAGATGGGTATGCAGAGCCCCAGATCTTGTATTATGGAAATGATAACTTTGGTTTGGGATTTTGCATCAGGGTGGCTTGTTCTACTGTTGTCTAATAGCTGCTTTGACGGCAAGAATGGTTTTCAGTGTTTGTGTAACACCGCAGCTTCCTCCGTCTCCTTTTCCTGGCATAAAACTCATCTGTGATAGCTCCAGTAGCTGCAGGAAAATCCTGATTGATAGATTATTTCCACCCTGCCCGATAGCTTTGAACAGTATCTCTGCCAGTTAGGTGTTGGGCTGTGTTTGCTACCACCAACAGGTGCCTGAAGAGCCTCAAACGGACTAGGCTGGAGTAGGACCCAACAGTTGCTGGCTGTGTGTAGCTCAGCAAATGCTAGGAGCGATTTTCATGCTTGTCCATGGGCTTCCCTGGGTGTGTGTTGCATCTGTTCACCTTGAAATTGATTTTAAAAGTGAAGCAGACTCTAGGGCACTGTTCGCAGCTTCTCTCAGTATCTGGAAGGTCTCTCCCTTGCAGAGAATGTGTGTTCGCTGCTGAGCACAGCTGACCTTTGCTACGGGGCTTTGATTCCTGGCTAGTGAGAACTGTGTAGGCAATTTTGGGTGCTGGTGTGCATTTTTGTTTTACCTGAAAGATTCAGGGCAAGTTGCTCTGGTCATTTTCTCAGGCTGCCTTGCATTTCTCAGCCAGAGCAGTAAAAGCATAATACTTCAGGATCTTGCTAATTGTTGTACTTAAACCCTAATAAGAAAGAATAAGGCCTTTGTCTTGTGTGATGAAACAGCATGTCAGAGTTTATAACGAGATGTGGTTGCCTATACTTAATCCTCTTAAGTTTTGAAGAAATTTGCTGCAATTTCATTTTTTTAAATAAAACAACTGACAGTTGATGTGCCCAAACTCCCAGGAGCTCCCCATCTGGAGCCTGAAGAAGGTGTGATTGCTTCACATCTCGATAATTCCTGCTGATTATCTCTAGGCTCAGTTTGTATCATGGTGGGGATCGACATGAAGTTGCTTCTCAGATCCTCTCCCTGCTTGTTAGCAGATTCCAGCCAGCTGCTCTGCAAACTTGGTTGTGGGATGGAAACTACGCCAGGCATGTGCAGCGTGGCAGAGGAGAGCCTTGCAGGCACACAGTCCTGCTCAGATGTGCGGGCTCTGTGCGTAATCAGGTATGTCCTCCTGCAAGCGGTTGCCAGTGTTTCCCTGCCACCCCCAAGCTGCTGCAGAACAGGTGAGATTTTAGAGTTAAGTACAAAAGCGAGTTTATTCTCATATGCCCAAGCTGCAAAGGTGGACACAGAAAAGAGGTCAGAAAAACTACCTCATGTCTTCATTTCATAGTCTTGTTTCCATGTTGCTCAGAGCCAGCTGCCAGCAAGGTTTTGTGGCTGCTGTAGCTCATTGCTGGCCGTCAGAAACCCCTTCCCCTGTGCCTCATCTTGCTGAGCAGGTGCCTTAGTCAGGCATTAATGTGGCCTCTGCAGGGTGCCTGCAGCTTGTAGGTGTTTCAGCTGTTGAATTTTTGTTCAGTCCAAATGCTGTCCTCCAGCTTCCTCACTACAGTGAGGCTTCTCACTGCAAGGTCGCTCTCCTGGGGTCTGAAGGTATCTTGGAAATGAAAACTCTGCTGAATCTTCCCAGAAGAGCCAACAATAGCTTGCAGCCCTTCCTGCCACATTTGACACCAAAACCTTGGCATTTCTACGAGAGTTGGGTTGAAACATCCAATCTCTGCCTATCATACAGCAGGTAGTGTGCGGGTGTGCAGGTTCCCAGTAGCTCCCGGCAGATGTTGGCAGGATAGCCGTGGGCATTGGTGGTGGTACACTCACCATGATCCATTGCCGTTGCCCCTGACTATCTCCTCCTTCCGTTTCCACCAAAGACTGTGTGGAGTCTGACCCGTTACCTCCCAGCTGTGTCCTGTTGTTGAGCAGATCGTGCTCAGGCCAAAGACCAGGTGGATTTCCTGTTCCTGCCACTTCCGTTTGAAGCTGCTTCAAAACTTGGCTGCTCTGATTAAAAATGCAGCTTCTAGCCTAAATTTAGAGATGGCTAGAAATATTTATATGTGCTGCCCTTTAGCTTAAATCAATTCTACCTTCATAATGTTTACTTCCTTTATGTATTTATAAGTGACAGGCATATTCCTCTGTCTTGATTTTATTAGGTTAAGCAAGCCAGCCTCTTTAGTCTTTTTCATAAACTTTCTTTTTCTCTCCTCATCCTTGCAGCTGTTGTCTGCACCTCTTCCAGCTTGAGCTTATTTTTCTTATGTTCGCATGACCACAGCAATAGAAAATACTCCAGATTAAATTTTACCAGACTCTCATATAAAAGCAGAAAGAGAAGAGAAGAGAAAACTTCCTTTTCTCTTCTATAAATAGCCTTGTTTGATACAATTGTTTGCTTTTCCATGTCTGCCTTACTTTGGCTCAGACATCTTGCCATCAGCTGAAATATTCAGGTCTTGTAGGTTTTTTTTTTCTGTGTCCAGTTGTTGAGGTCCCAGAAGAGGACGTTAGGCAAGGTGCACCATCATTGATTTTGCAGTGCTGATTTTGATCTCCATGAGGTCCGCTAGTCCCCTATCTAAGGTTGTCCCATTTTTCTGGTATGAAAACCTAAGCCTCCAGGCGAGGACACAAATCATTGGGTGAGGACAGTGGCACTGAGGCTGATGGCACCTCTGTCAGCTTTTGAGATGGTGGCTGTTGCAGTAAGTCTAGCTCTCCACTCATCCCACTGGCCATGATACTCTGCCACACATTAGGAAAGCTGACACTGGCCCGTGAGAGAAGAACCACACAGAGGAGAGGGCAATTATGTGGTGGTGACCTCCGTCCTGAATGCAGGACATTGAGTTGACTTGCTGCAGGTACTGCTGCAGCAAGCATCTGGTGTCCCCAAGGTGATGAGGAGGGCTTTCTAACTTGTGTGCTAGAGGCTGTGATGGTTTCTCCAGGCTGGCTGCAATGAACAGGAGACACCTGGGCTGCAAACACCTCTCCTGAAACACCAGGCACTGCACTTGGGTCCGAGTCTTAAATACGGTCACAAAGTGGCATTGGTGTGGCAATATGTGCTGCTGTCCCTTGGGATGCAGGGACAAATCCAGTCCCCTCTAATCGATACAAGTGTACCCATGAGGTATTTGAGCCCTTGCACAGTCCAATATCCTAAATGCAGATGCCGGCATTACATAAAGACATGCAGTGTAATGACATTTGATTAATGGTGGGTCTGTGAAGTGTGGTGGGAGGAGAGCAGCTCCTGGTGTGTGCTGCTTTCCAAGTCACATCTCTGCGCAAACAGGTGATTTGCTGTGTCTTCCTTGAGGGTAACATAAAGCTGCTGAACTGCCTTCATCCTGGTAGCGTGAGGTGTGGGATGGATCCCACGGAGCAGATCCACTGCAGGTTCAGTAGTTGATGCTAAGGAGAAGCTCTCAGGTGAGCACAGCTCAGTCTTACTGTTCTTGGCTGCATCTTAGCTCCTGATTATTTTTGGTTTTGAAGTGCACGGTCTCACCAGGGCTTTCTTGGGAAGACAGATAAAACACATAGCGAGGGCCCCAAGAAGCTATTGCTGTGTGCAAACATAGCTGGTGGCAGGGTGATTAGAACAAGTGAGTTAACGCCTGTAGCTGATTTACGCAGTGCAGCTCTGCAGCGGGTTTGTGGGTTATCGGAGCGTTGGATATTAATCTGGGCAAAAAGGAGTCCTGCTTTTCACACAGAAGCCTGATTTCCCAATGGTGGTTCTATTTGCCATCTGTTGAAGAAGTGGCTTTTATTGAACAGCTTTACTCTCATCGGACTTCACGGGCCTTGTTTTATAAACAGAACCCATGGAGATTTGGTTGCAGGAGTCCCGACATGGAGTACCTGCTGCCAGGGCTGTGCTGCACACTTCAGCGCTGCTCTGACCCCAAAGCCAAGAGCTGGATGTTGGCAACCAGCCTGTGCTGCCAGCACACACTCAGTTTCAGGGAAGAAAAACTCCAAAATACTGTTTTGTTTTGTTTTTTCTTGCAAGGATCCTTATTTCAGATAATTTTAGCTGAATGTGAATTTTATTAAAGTGGCATTTCTGAGAGGAAGATGATCAGCAAAGAGCACTCCTGAAGGGCTGTCTCATCAAGCTGGGTGTTGTAAAAGGTTCTCTGTGTCAAAGCATTTGAGCTTTGCCTGGTCCCTAAGGTCCCGGTGTTCTTGGACTAACCAGGTGTAGCAACAGCCGCTATTTACAGAGGAGCGCATAGGGATCAGTGGCAGTTCCTGGAACAGGTCCAGGCAGGGGATGGCTTGGGCAAGGCTTGCCTAGCTACCACACTGTGATCTTAGCGATAAGATGAGCTGATAAGATTTCTGCTGGGGGGTCAAGGGGTCTGCTTATCTTTTTCCTGCAGCAAGACCAAGTCAGGGAATTTGACATTTTCAGTGCGTACTTAGTAACAAGCTCTGAATTTGGAGGAGTGGAAAATGTGACTCAATCTAATTATAAACTGGCTTTTCAGATGGGCTGGGAAGTTCCTTGTTTTGTCCTGCTTCTACGGGTTGTTGCTCTGATCATCCAGGGAGACTGAGGAATGTGATGATAAGGAGAATCCTGCAAAGGAGCCGACCTGAGATTGCAGGGCCCGGCTCCCCTTTCCTTGCCGCGGTCTCAAATGCCAGCTTTCCAGCAATCTGCTGATGGCAGGAATAAATTGCCGAGGCTGGTTAGCTCTGTGGCGGCAGCGCTAAACCCCCAGCACTTGGCATGCCTGCCGTGTGGTATTTTTGCTTCCCTTTGGCCTTTCGCTTATAAAAAGTTGCGCTGACAGAAGAGCCCAACTGAACTTTTTCTCTTAAGCCGTTTGAGGCTTTTCCTGCCCCATGCTTGCCCCCCGAACAAGGGAGAAAGCAGGGTGTGGGCAGCCCGTGATGACCCCAGCCCTGGCGCGGGCGGGCTGTGCCTTCCCGCTCCAACAATAAGGCTAAACAAATCTTTCCAAGCTGTTTGCATGGACTGATGAAAGGAGGATTTCTTGGGACACTCAATGTTTTGTAGTGACCTCCCAGTGAAACAGCTGTTGTGTTCCCTTGCCCAGGCAGAGTGGGACGCTGAATAGTGCCCTTATAGCAAAGCACAGAGGCGCATCTGGAAAAGAAGCCGTCATGGAAGAAGTATGTGAGGGTGGCATGAGCTGGGCGTAGCTGCCCAGCCTGCGTCGTTGCGAAGCCATTTTACTGCTGGTGAAGAAGCTGGTGAGACAAAGCACCGCTCCTCGGGCAGGCTGTGGCCGCACAGCGCAGCCCTGTGCTCCTATCTCCAGAGCAGGGGGTGCTCGCGGTGCGTGAGGCTTCGCTTGCCCCTTCAGTGCCTGGAAATGCAGATTAGCAGCAGACACATAAACTTCTTATTTGGGATTTCATGAGCACATAAAAGCAGAGCAGCTACTTCAAGTAGCTTTGATGCCTGGTCCTTCAGGGACCGAAGTTTGAACTTGGAGTTGAGGGCTGGGACCTGTGATACAGCCTCTGCAGCCGTGATCTCCCCTAGGTCAGCTTTCTGAGCTGAAAGGTTTGGTTTTTCTCAGGCAACAGCTTCAGTGCACAGAGACACACAGTAAGAGCTTTGCAGGGACCAGCTGAAATGTGGGGTTAGTGCAACCGTCCTGACCTACCCTGTGTACAAAGGAAGCACCAATTACCAGCTGTTCCCATGTAGCTTTTGGTCTCTGAATGGGTGGTGAGCTCCTGCTGGTAATGAAGACTCGGGTCACCGAGGCTGACGTACTTCTGAGAGCCAGTGATGTCTCTGGGCTGTTTTTAGACTTCTAGGGACAGTTGCATCTGCATGAAATATCCTGGAGCAGCTTGGTTTTGTCCGTGAGTTCCTGCACCTGTTGTCCAGGGCGTGCAGCAGCTCAGAAGAGCACTGTGTGCTGAGGATACCCCAAAGCTCTGGCAGGTATCTCAGTCCCCTCTGTGAGGAAGCACATGTGCTGCGATTTCTCCCTGCTCGCTGTGCCAAGTAAAGGCAACTTTCCTTTCTTCAGGCTGAGCTTTCCCATAGCACAGCACCATGTGGTGGCACCGTGGCTGTGTCCAGTGAGCAGAAGGCTCCAAGAAGTGCCCATCCTCCTTTCACCACTGTTTTTCGGGCCTTGTATTTCTAGGCAAGACCTATCTGATGTCCTAGTTTGCAGCTCAGATGTATTAGAGGAAAGGACGGGGGATGTAAGATGGGAGGCTGCTTCTTGTCTCGTCCTCTAGTTGCAGACAGGCAAGCCTCCCTGTCAGGGCTTGTTCCTTGAGGCCAAAGACTCACAGCCATTGTGGTCTGCGGGTTGTCCAGCTCCTGCCTGGAGCCAGCGTGTTCCCTGACCCCATGCAGCAGCCTCTGCTGCAGCAGGACCTGCCTGGGGCAGTGGTACCTGGACAGGTTGGCTGCATGCACACCCCACGCCTGCAGTCACTGCCTCCATCTTAGTGTCAGTGAAGAAGAGGAATGCTCCTGATGGACCCATGGGCAGAGCATGCCTCCCAAAAAGACTCCATCCTCTGACTCGGAGCCCGCAAGCCCCATGTTCTTACCGCTTCTCATGGCTCCAGG
>JAVSBS010025136.1:0-28532 GCA_033124195.1 Coracias cyanogaster | reverse complement strand
GGTGCAAGTACCCAAGCAGTTCTTGCCCTGTCAGTTAACAGCGTGCGTGACCAAGTGCACATCACTACTTTGCAAAAACTATCAAACAGGGAAAAAGTTGGAATTAAGTTGACACCCTGCTTAGCTCGTGTCAGTAAGTATTAAAACTAATGAGTAGGGACTATGCCTCGATAAGACTTTTGTCCAGCACTAGGTACACAAATTTAGGTATTACGGCTTTTTAGAAGTTAGTGATACAAACTGAAAGATTCTTATAGTCTTGTAAGAGATAAGGAAAAAAGCTTATGAACCTTAATGTACAGGTAAGTACAGAGTGCCTAATTTATTTTAGGTAAAGCAGTAACATATTAGTGTTGAGTATTTGAGAGACCTAAAACTATCCTTTCTGCACCACAGCAACGCATGATTAAGTAGTCTAATTTCAGACAAACTCAAACAAAAAAACATTACAATCCTCTCGTGCTACTGACACTTAGTATGGCTGGGGAGAGTACTGGTAATGCCAGCGTACATTTCAAACCATTCCTGCAGCTACTCTGTTTGGAATACTGAACACACTTGCTTCTGCACCCCTGCCTCAGTGATGAATCCCCATCACCTCCATCTGATTATTCTCCAGTAGCTGGTGGTGGAAATGGCAGACAAGGAAGCTATGGTGAAGGTAGCTTCAAAAAAGCTTGGGAAACACAAAGATGGAGTGCCTCAGCACAAGGATGGATTTATAAAGCAGAAAAACCATTCAAACATAGAGCAGTTTGAAGAATACATTGGTGGCAACCAGGTCACTGGATGCTCTTAGTTGACCACAAAACTGAATAATCTCTGTTAATTTTTTTATGTTGGACCAGGAAAATCTGAATTTGTTGTCTGTACTATAACCACTGATTGAAATAACTTTGTTCTGATAGCAAACTGGAATAAGAAAACAACCTTAATGATTAACATGTCCAATCCATGAGATACTTCAGGTGAAGGCATAAGAATCCCTAGGTGGACAGCTATGATCTAAACTGTCTATAAAGGACAGTCACTGATCCCACCTAAGGCGACTGTTGATATTCTCATCCATACAGATATGTAATCAAATTGCATGTGAATCCTGCTGAACTCTGATGACACAGTTTCACAGAATAAACACGATTTTTGTCTTAAAGTTGGTAATTTCTGGAAGTTCACAGAAGTCAAAAAGCCTTAAATTGCCAAAATAACTTAAGTGTAACTAAGCGGTTTTGAAATCATAGAATCATTTAGGTTTAAAAACACCTTTAAGATAATTGACTCCAACCGTTAACCCAGCACTGCTAAGTCCATCACTAAACCATGTCCCTCAGCACCGTATCTATATGTCTTTTAAATATCCCCAGGGATGGTGACTCCACCACTTCTCTGGGCAGCCTGTTCCAGTGCTTGACAACCCTTCCTGTGAAAAAATTTTTCATAACGTCCAACCTAAACCTCCCTTGGTGCAACTTGAGGCTGTTTCCTCTCATCCTATCACTCGTTACTTGGGAGAAGAGAATGACCCCCACCTCTCTACAACCTTCTTTCAAGTAGCTGCAGAGAGCAATAAGGTCTCCCCTGAGCCTCCATTTCTCCAGGCTCAACAACCCCAGTTCCCTCAGCTGCTTCTCATAGGACTTGTGCTCTAGACCATTCACCAGCTTCACTACCCTTCTTCTGGGCATGCTCCAGCACCTCAATGTCCTTCTTGTAGTGAGAAAACCAAAAGTGAACCCACTCTTTGAGGTGTGGCCTCACCAGTGCTGAGTTCAGGCCACTACAATAACTTCCCTAGTCCTGCTGGCCACTCTAGTGTTGCTACAAGCCAGGATACTATTGGCCTTCTTGGTCACCTGTGCATGCTGCTGGCTTAATATTCAGCCAAGCCAATCAGAGCAGCATTGAGTGGTGGTTTGCCATCTCAGTGGGGGTAAGGGGTGGAGATCCACACAGCAGCAACAACAGAAGGCTTGCTGATGCTTTAGAAACTACAGAAGCACCTGAGGAAAGTCCCACAGGAACTGGGGCTTCCCCCCTCAAAAAGGGGGCAAGATCAATAGCCCAACTGAAGTGCATCTACACCAACACATGCAGCAGCAGCAACAAACAAGAGGAGATGGAAGCCACTGTGGAAAACTATAATATAAAATCAATACAAAATGTTAACTGAAAAGAACATATTACGCAACTGCATTCCAGAAGTCTCAGAGTGCTCCCTTCCACGTGAAATTTCTCTTAGAAGCAAAAAACACTGACAAATCTTGGTCCAAAATGAAGAATTTTAGTACTAGCGTCTAAATTGAGATCATTCATATACCAAGTTAGCATTTATTGCCAGCCATATTTGTCAGCAGCATGTAGAGTACATTACAAGTATAGAAGAAAAGATAAATTTCCTCTGAACTCTAATCTCTCAAACCCAATTATCCTCCTGAAGCATTCATCTAGTAAAATTCACCTCAAAACCAAAGTGAAAGCTACTGTAACAATGAAGACTGGTCACGATGCTGCTGGACATAAAGAGAAGAAAGCAAGCCAGGAAAAATCTGAAAGATGTTGTACCAGTTTTTATCCCACAACGTTCCATATACTTGAACAAGCTCTGCAGAAGACAAAGAAACTTGCTTTCACTTTTTCACTGGCATTTGTACATTCTTGTTGATGCAAATCCCTCTTAGCATATGATTCCAGGGTAAGCAACAGTAGAATGCAATCACATATTTGGGGTCAAAGAAGATTAGCGACAATGATATAAAACAAATTTATTACTCTAATTAAGACGGTCTTTTATTAAAACAAGTTACTTAGTTTAACTACCTAATAATGTCCAATCATCACCTCTATTTCACAAATTGTGGCAGAGGAGTTTGGTTCTTGGAGCTGATCTTGCAGTAGTGAGCATGGAATACATTCCCTCATGCAACAGCATGGTCTATCACATGCCACAGGAAACACTTTTAACCTCCAGTCATGTGCTAGCCAAAAGGCTGTACCACCACCACAGCTGGAAGAGGACAATGTGCCATCTACTAGGATGCTTTTGTGCAAGACGCTAGTGTAATTCACAAACCAGCTGGCAACTGCTCATTGAGGTTTAGTGAATCTTAGCTATACAGCTGTTCTTGGCAGTATTCTCATCTTTTCATAGGCAGTCACACAAAGCTGTAATAATTTTTTGCAAACGAGCGCCAGTACACAGCATCCTTTTTCACTCCCTTCCAACACAACAGCCTCCATCCTTCCAAAGCATTATCTGCCTTCAAGTAACTTTTTCAACATGAAGAAGCACCAGGAAAAGCTGAGCAACTGTTAAGATTAGAATGAATAATGAACCAGAAGTGAAATTAGATGGTATCGCCTTACATCTGAGATGTATTAAGAATTTAAAAATTACAACTCAAATTTAAAAATGACAATAGTAAGGCAGGGTTTAGAACAGGCCACTCTGCTAATGATAACAGGGCATACAAACTCTCATCTTTCATGAGGCTGGAAACTTTAGAAGCTTCGAATAAATCCAAATCCGATGTCTTCTTCCTAAGCAGTGAGGTTCTGCAGAGAACCATTTATTCTTTGCATATCTAAGCCACCAAAAAGTGACAAAGAAAGTTGCAAGCTATGCATATCTGGGAAATCTACTAAGTAGAAAGACAAGAGGAAATAAATAAATAAGTAAACAAATGAAATCAGGATACAAGTGGTGGGGAAGCCGACAACACCCGAATCCCCCCGGCAGCCGGGCGAGGACTCCAGAGCACAAGCCAGGCGCTGCCTTTTTGTTTTGTTCTCGGGCGGCACGTTCCGCACCGAGCGGCGGGGCCGCGGCGCTCTCCCCGGCGGCCTCTAGTGGCGCGGCCCCCGGGGCCGCAGCCCAACTCCTGCGCTCCGCACCTCTCCCGCTCCGCCCGCCCATCCCGACTCCGTCGTGCGGCCAAAAAGAGTCAAACTGCACCCGGATCCTACGGGCGGGGATGGGCTGTCAGCCTCTCCTTAACCGACCCAACAATCAGAGGTCACAATCTGCTCTGAAAATCTCGCACAGCCTTAAGAAGCTATGGGTTTCGCCGGTGACCTCCAGTTTTTTTGGGGAAGGGGAGAAGCAGATGGCCCAGAAGCCCCGCCAAGGCACAGGAACCTCCTGTCGTGCCCAACAAAATCACCCAAGCAAACCTGCGGGCGTAAAAAACCGGCCTGAAAGCACAAAGGACACTCTGCGAATTGCTGGGTTATTCTAAACCTCCCATTCCTCTTCTTCGCTTCAAGATATACAGGACGCGGGATGGGAGAAATAGGAGGGAAAAAAAAAAATTAAAGATGGCTAAAGGTGTCTGGTCCTGGATTTTAATACCCGCTCCAGAACTCTAGAGGGCACCCGAAAGATGCCCTCCCCCTCCCTCCCGGGCCGGGTAAGGCGAGCAGCGGCAGCAGCCCGTCGTCTGCCTGCCGGAGCGGGTATTGCAGGAGCGATGTCTGCAGCAGCAGCGCCCACCCCGAGGAGGAGCCGCCTCACAGCCATTACTGGGGCTTCGCCCCAGGGCAGCAGCTGCCGGACCCAGGAATTTCCCCACCCAACCCTGGAGGCCCCTCCTTCTACCCCTGCCCCCGGAGAATGGTGGTGGTGGGGGGTGGGTCAAGGCCTCCCTACGCAGGTCTAGCGGAGGCAGAAATAAGAGACATAAACAGCACTCACAATGGAGCTCCCTCTCCTTGTTGGTCTCTGCCAAGGCTGCACCAGGCTGGGCTGGAGCCTAAGGGAAAGACACGGGGTTAACACGGGGCAGCGAGGAGCAGGCAGCGCCCCCAGGCAGCGCTTCCTCTGCCTGGCCAGGGCAGGTACCGCCTGCATCACCCACCACTTCCCTTTAATCCTAACCCTTCCCATAAATAATTAAATAAAGGAAACTGCCCTCCTCTCCCGGGGGCGGTGGGGTACTCCTCAAACACACCCACGCCGCCTGCCCCCGCTGAAAGAGGGCGGACAAGGAGCCGCCCCGGGCGCCGCTGCACCGGGGACTCCTCGGCGCCCGCGCGGGGTACAGGCAGCGGCGGCACCCACGGCGGGGAGCAAATATTACCTGCTAACTTGCCCAAGGAGCCCTGAACCGGAGCCCCGGGGGGCCGCGGGGCCCTCAACAGCGGCGCCTCAGCGCCGGGCGAGCGGCTGGGCCCCCCGCACGCTCCCGCGGCAGTTGCCCCCGGTCTCGGGTTTGCCCCCCTGCAGTCGGCCAGCAGCACTGCCGCCTCCTGTCCGCCATTAGCGAGACCCAGCCAAACAATACGGGAGGGGAGCAGCGACGGCGGCAGGATCCGCGGAGCGCCGCGCCGGGCAGGGGTGGGAGGCACCCGCGGGGGGGAGGCGGCGAGGGCGGTGGGTGGGGGAGGCACCGGGGCAGAACAACAGCGAGGGCCCGGCGGGGAAAGGAGGGAGTTCGACTAGGAGGCGCTAGCGCAGACCTGGCCCTTCCCCCAAATGCCCCGTCCCCCCCCCTCGGGGCTTGTCCCCGGGCGCCCCCCGCGCACCCCCGCCGCCCACCGCCGGGCCACGATGGCTACCGGCGGGGCCGCCCCCGGGGCTGCCGCGAGATGTGGCGGCGCGGCGGCAGCGACGGCGCCGCGGGGCAGTTAACCCGGGTGGCTCGGAGGCACGGCGGCTGCTCTCCCATCCCCGCCCCGGGGGCAGTTCCGCGCCGCCAGCCGGCCGCCAGCCCGCCCCCGAGGTGCGGCGCCCCGCTCCCCGCGCTCACCCGGCTCCCCGCCGCCGGCAGACGCGGTCTCCCCCCGCCGCGGGGAACGCGCGCACTCTGCGCTACTCCGCCGGCGTCTCAACTCCAACTCGGTCCAGTCCCGGGCGAAGCGCAGCTGCTGGCGAAGGGGAGGAGGAACCGGGCCAAGCGAGCTCCGGGGAGACCCGCCTCCCTGCCCCGCCATTGGCTGCCCCAGAGGGCGGGCTCTCGCGCCGGGCCAGCGGAGTGGGCGGGCCGCCCGTCCGTCAGAGCCGCCCGCAGCCGGTTGACCCTATAAACTGCCAATCTTCCTCCTGGCCATGCCCGGGGTTCTCTCCACCTCGATCCATCAGGTTTGAGGAACCCGGATCGTTGCCCACCGGCTCGTTACTCGCGCCCGAGGGCTGCGCTCGCGCAGCTCTTCTGTCAGCAGCAACTTGCAGAAGTTTGCGCTGCTGCCCGGCCCGGCCGCGCTCCGCCGGCCAGGAGGTTGCGCTGCCCATCCCGGCCGTGCGCTCGGTCCCTCTGGGCGCCACGGCCCCGGCGATGGGGGCGCGGGTTGGCCTCTCCCTCTGCGCCCCGCCGCCGGGCGATGGGGCTGGCAGCGCTTCCCCCGGGAGGTGCCACCCGGCTCCTTCCCCCAGCGGGGCTTTGAACCTGGGGCCATTTCCATGAGGGACGGAGCGTGGATAATGGAAGCTCTCCCCCAGGGGACAGGGAGAGCGCACGTATCCCAGGGCAGGCGCCTCCCCGCAGCCTGCTCCGCTGAGCAGCGCCGCCTCGCCGCCCTGGCCCTGGGACGCCCTCTGGTCCCCACCCGCTGCGGGGGAGGGCGCCATGTCAGCCGCCGACATGGCTCCTGGAGGAGCTGCTGGTGGTGGTGGTGGTGGTGGTGGTAACAGTGGTGGCGTCCTCCATTTTGTCGGAAGCTGCTGCGGGGAGCTTGGGACCAATTCGAACCAACGTGAGGTGCAGCAGGGCGTCCATAGGAAGCGCCTCTGCCCGGCTCCCCGCAGGAAGAGGGGCCCGGTGCCCTCGGCAGTGCCGCGGGGTGGGGAGGAGCGCTGCGGGCAGCGACGGCGGCCAGGCGCCGGGAGCCAAGATTCCGCCCGCCCTCCGCCAAAATGGAGGATGCGCACTTCCCTTGCGCGGCTCCTTCCCCCGCTGGCCATGGCACTCACGCCCGCGCCTTCGAGGACCTAGCGAGCGCAGCCTCCCGTCTTGCGCGCTGCTCCCGCTCTGCCCCATTTACTCCTCCTCCTCTGCCCAGAAGAGGGAGAGAGAGAGAGCAGATGCCCGCCCAGCCTGCTCTAGCCAGTACCCATTCGTGTCAACCCCGCGGAGCAGCGTCCCTGGAGAGCGGCGCCGGGAGCCGGGCCCAAGCCGCTGGCGCCATTTCCAGCCCGGGAGCCCCGCGGCCTCGCCCCGTGGGCCCGCACAGCACCTTGCTCCGGGCAGTGCAGAGGTCACTTAAGGACCGGCGCCTTCCACCACCACCCTTGATGTGCATGGTTAATAATTTTCATCTGTAGGAGAGCCCAGAAAGTTTGTATCTTCTGTTGTCCCAACAATAGATCTAATTGCTTTCTAATGGTCCCACCCGGAGACACAGGCTTCAGTCAACAACTCAAGCTAAAAGCTTCTCCAACATTGTTACTGTGTGTTCTTGATGGGAGTTAATGAGTTGTTTTCACTCCATTATGTGACAAAGCTTGGAAGGGCTACTTGGTGTGTGGAGAGAGTCACCTGGGGGCTGGTGGCAGCTTGCACTGCCATTGCTCACACCTGAAAGAGGTGAGCTGATGGCCAAAGAGCTGTTAACGCAACCCCTGCCAAGGAGAAAAGTGCCATGGAGAAGAATCACCACTTGTTTCGAAGGTCTCCTCAAAGTTGTCCTGTAAATTCATGAACTTTGTTCTCCATCATCACAGTGTCCAGCTAATTCTGTTCATAATAACCAAACAGCTGTTGACATTTCAACATTGAGTCTCATACGCTCCATCAGGCCAGCTGGCTTCTGACCCTTCCTCATTATTAGCCTTGAAAGTCTTCTAGGTTGATAAAAGTCAAAGCCATGTGAAGTCATCCTCCACAGGTATTTTCCAACCTTCCTAATAGACATCAGGAAGATGTCTTTTGTGTTACAACAGTGCTTATTCATGAACGTTTAAGTTCTGATGAAGTTCAGAAGGAAATTCAAGAGACCTTAAGCACTTGTTTTTGAAAGCTTTGATGCATCCAGAGATGGATGGCAGTAGCTGAGTGGTTTTCTAATTTAGAACACGATAAGTGAAACTTGCCACTCTTATTAGTCATTAAATAAGCAAAGAGCACCTTCCTCTTACCACTGCCCTAGCAATAGACGTTATCTAACAGTGTTGTCTAGGACTTCTGTGTAGCAATAGGCCATTTCCATTAATGTTTTAGATTGTACAGTTCAAACAGACATTTTAATGGTTTTGCTTGCAATTTTGGAACTATACTGAAATGTATTTATATATAAAAGCCTTTAACTTCAGCCTGTAACTTGCCCCCCTATAGTCATGTAACCCTATTTTTTAATTCATATGTTCAAATGTAGACAAAAATAATGAAATCTATTTTTCTGTTCTTTTTTCAACTGACATCAAGAGAAAGGAGGAAAATGTTCAGACACCTATGTAGATTCTTCTTAATCTGTAAAACCCTTTATAATTCAGATTAATTTAAAGAATAATCAAGAGGATTTTTTTTTAGTGGTTTGAAAGAGTTAGCATTAGCTCAATCACTAAGCAGTAAAACCTGTTCATGAACAGCAGAGATCTGAAATGGAGGTATTTATAGGCTCCACACCACTGCTTTCATCAACAGGCCTGATGTCAGCAACTTCACTAAAAAATGTCAAATGTATTGACTGGCAGTAGATAAATGCAACAAAGCTGAACCAACCATATGCTCAATGACTTAGAAGAAGAGTGACATCCTTCTATCTCATGGAGTAAAATTGTCTCAAAAGCAGTCAACTGTCTTTGAACTGAGGGAGTTATCTGATATATTTTGAAGAGTTTACATTTGAACAAGAATCTTAAGAACACTACGAAGCCAACCTTCAAGTGATGCATAGTATACTGTAGAAACAGAGTTAACATAGTTAGAAGCTACCTCCTGCTACAGCAATATTTATTTATGATAAAGAAGAGTGGCATTTGTTCTAGAATTAGAAGGAAACATGTTCCTTTGACTGAAGGACTTCTTTAGGCTAAACACTGTTTAGATTTACATCCATCTAATTGCCTGGGTGTCTACAACAGAGTTCTGAGGAATGAAGAGGCAATACTTGATCAGGATATCTTTCCATTATTTCAAATATGTAATGCTTGGAAAGCAGAGGTTCATGAGACCCTTTAGAACACAGTTTATTACAACTGATTTGAAGATTGGCTTGGAAAAAAATTGTTTGGAATGCAGATAAAACTTAAGTTTGTAGAAGTGTCTATGTGTTTGCACCACCTGTGGAAGTGAAAATGCAGTGTAATTCTTTAAGAGTATGTAACCCCAAAATTTCTTTCATGTCATTGTTGGCTTCTACGCTGCCCCAGCCCACAAACCTTGTAATCTCTGCCTTACACAGTTTTATTTATCCTGTCTATGTTATCTGCTTTCTTCCCCCACCATTTCTGCCAATATTTCTCTTTATTTTCTGTCCTTAATCTCACTTCTTTTGTCATTTTAGCCTCAATTCTTCTTGGCCATCACCAAGAAGAAATATGTGAACAAACTGTATTAGTTGATAGAACATGTTGTGTTTTCATGGTCATGGCAGAATGGAATTTTGGTCTACTAGCTCCTTGCCCAACACAACTTCAAGAAATTGTAGTGGAAGGAGGAATATTAAAAAAAACCCCTCACCACTAACAAAAAAACCCCAAAACACAAATTAGAATCTTAAAATACCTATGACCAGTTACACCTTGATCATTTTGTTTTCACTATATAACATTGCCTCTATTGGTGTTCTGGCTTTCAAGTTTCATTAGGCATTACAGCTATTCTTCATAGACTAAAGCTCTTAATGAAAAGATACCGTATGTGTGTATATGTTTGTACTGTACGTCACAGAACCCATACTAAAAAAGAAAAAATTGCTTTCTACAAAACATTACCTGTGGTTTTCATTATGGTTGTTGAACTACATATACTTCTTATAATATTTGTAAACAAATCAATAAGTATCTATAAATAAATTGCATTCATCTGTTTAATTTGCAGCTTATTTAACCAAAAGTGATCTTTCAAAAGGTCAAATAATGAGACAATACACACTATCCTATAAGATTACTATTCATTGCATGATATGTTGTCAAAGGTCTTTTATGCCACATCCCATAATTTAGTTCTGAAAAAGTAAAGAACAACTTCTGTCGGTACCCTCTCCACAGAAGACATTCCAGTACAGTGAAGGCTAGCAGTGTAATACTCAATAAAGTGTTATTCTGAAATAACTTGCAGTGAGTTTACAATAATCAACATAATTTTTACTTGCAAAGTATTTTTATTAGTTTTTAAACATTTGAGGGTTTTAGTTGGATAAATTTGTTGTCTTTATGGAGAATAAATAACAGTGCAAAACAGAATACAGGACCTTAAGACTGGAAGAGACTTCCTAGGTTGCTGAGTCCAGTTTCTTGCTATTACAGGAAACTGTCATATAATCCCTTCCAGAAACTCCATCTTAATGGTAGTTTGATATGTTTACCCCCTACTCCTGTTGCGAATCTGTTCCAGGACTTCATTGTTTTGGTGGTTAGAAACCTTCTTTTAACTTACAGACTAAATTTGTTCAAGAATCAATTTGCTTTTGTGCCAGTATTCGTACTTTGGCTTAAATAGCTCTTCTCCCTCCCTGGTGTTTACCCCTGATATATTTATAGACAGTAATCATATTCCCTCTCAGCCTTCCTTTTGCTAGACTAAACAAAGATCTTGTAGTCTCTTCTTGCTCAATAGATCTTCCTGACACTGGTCATTCTACT
This sequence comes from Coracias cyanogaster, assembly GCA_033124195.1. NCBI lineage: Eukaryota > Metazoa > Chordata > Aves > Coraciiformes > Coraciidae > Coracias > Coracias cyanogaster. The sequence continues at coordinate 17,797 of JAVSBS010025136.1, read as the reverse complement.
AGCCATTATTGTCACTTGTCCCAGTCTGAACTCATCTGTCTTGAATGTGAGTTCAAATTCCTATAATATTCCATTTTAAATTAAATTATTACATAGTACAGTACATTAATATTCCCGTAGTTCCATGAAATATTGCAGTCTTGGGTGTGCAGTTGCCTTTTTGCACATCTACATTAGATAATCACCTTCTGTTCTAGTAGTACCTGTGTTCTTTTCTACACCACTCATTTACTGGGAAAGTCCTCCCTTAACAGCAAAATTTTTATTAGCCTCCAAGTGCATGACCTTGCATTTTGTATTACAGCAGTTTGTTTTGTTTCCATTAGTTCAATCATCAAGGTCATTCATTGTTTTTCCATATGACCCCCCACTGCAGCTGTGTTGATGATGCTGCCTAATTTTGTGAAACCAGCCAATGCAATAAACTTATTTTCTCTTATTTGCCAAACAATAAGATCAATCCCAAGAATAATTCCCAGAGAAATCTACCGGCAGACACTCTCCAATTCGACACTCTCCTGTTTGCTACTACCTGCTACCACTTCTCTCATTCTGTGCTGTAAAACATAAACTTATCTCTGTGCTTCATAATGAGCAGCAAAGCTTTTTTGCTAGGGAGACCCCCTTTCCCTGAAAGTGCTGTACTTAGTCTCCTTTATACTCTTTATGCACTGTGTTAGCACCTGCCCCTGGAAGAAAGAGCAAATCATTTCCATTTCAAACTCCTGACCTACTCAGTCTGGTTGATGTGATTAACTAGGTCCCTCAGTTTATCAAAATTTGCCTTATGAAATCAAGAGACTTAGATATGGACCTGCTTTTGTTTTCTTTCCAGTTTAATCATCTCTGGGATAATTTTCTACAACTAGCTTTTCTATACTGTCCTCAAACTGCAAGTCCAAGTCTAAAATAGCATCATTTCATGTTGGTTTAGTGACATTTTCCTGAGAAAAGCTGTCAGCTATGACATTCAGCTATATTCGGGGCTCTGCCACCATTAGTAACATTTGTTGTCCAACCTACTAAACCAATCAAGGAAAAAAACCAAAAGCTAATAGATTTTTGCCACCTTAGTGAGTTGAAGGGACTTATGTGTCAGACAGGTACTAAAGCCCCCCCAAAGACAGCACTGAATAACATGCAGCTTGAAGGAGAATGGAATGACTACATTTTAGGAGGAGGGAGTTGTTGCATGAACCTAGCTTCACATCTTACCATCACCTATCTTTGGAGTAGCATCTGTGTATGTATTCATGTATACGAAGAATATTCCTTATTCCTTCTAAATCCAATTTCTTTCAAGGTTTTCATTAGTGGATCTCAAAACCTATTTGATCACAAATATTAACCAAGTACTAGATTTGGTAAATCAAGGTTTTCCTAGTCTCCTCCTAAACAAGATCTTTCTACTTACAGATTGAAGATCTCGTCCTGTTGATTCTCTAAGAACAGTGTTGAAAGAAAGGGTTCCAGTATACAGGAACCTTCAACTCTGTTTCTTTCCATTATATCTGGCATGTGATATTTTTTTATTTTCCTGGTACTTCTCATACTGAGGAGCTTGAATAAGAACTAGTTCCATGAGGTTTAATGTGTGGTTTCATCACAGGCAAGTTGCTGCATGATAAAGCTGCTGCCACAAGTAGCAATCCTGTCCTCTCCTCAATAACTGGCTATAAATTTCTGTCACCTTTGTAAGCTGACATGAGGATTCATGCGGCTAAAATTTAGCCAGTTTTCAGTTGGACCAACAAATTGATCTTGGTGCATGTGTGATCAGATGAGTGACAGTGCCAGGTAAGGGAGGGCAGTGGGAAGCACAGGGTATCAGTGCATATCCCATTGGTGAAACTGCTCTGCTAGCCTAGCAATGCATATATGAAAATGAATGAGTAGTTTTTGACTGGTGATCTGGCCTCTACATTATCTCAGTGAGATCCACAATGTATTTTTTAATTGGTTGTGAGCATTGTTTAAAGCCTGAAAAATACAATATTGTGAAGTGAATCCTATTTCATAAGGCTTAAAATTGGTCAGCTTTTAAAACATTCTCTAAGGTATCTCTTGTAGGAAATTTAATTTTAAAAATCAAGCTATTAAAAATCATAATAAAATTCTCTTACTGCAAATCACTGTGATGATAGTTTTGACAATATTTTGACACATACTCCATAGACAAAAACTGGAAAAAATGCTAATTTTTTGCAAACCTTTTCATTTTCAAAGCAAAGCCATTTTTCTTTGAAGTGTCTAAGCGTGTTCTACCAATGAACAAAGCTGCTTTTTCAGGTAACTTGTCCTTTCCTGTTGGATGAGGACTGTGCCATGGTCATCAGTACCTTCAGACTGGATTAATGCATTGCTGTTTTCAATGCTAAAAGGCCATTTGGGAAAAAATAGAGCAGGACCACATTTAGGAAATTTACTACAGGATCTTTCCACCAAGACTTAATTGAACTGTAAGGTAGAAGGGAGAATATGCTGAACAGCACAGTCCTTCCTTTGCCATGGCCCTTGCAGATGGAAGGATCCAACCCTACTTTCCATAAAGACAAGATTGTGTGGTGACACTCCCATAAGACTCCTTACAGACCTTACCGTTTCCTCCTTTACAATGGCTGCAAAATGAGACTTTTCACTTGCGTCCAGAAAACTAAAATTCTTGTTCTTTAAACATCTGTCATCATATTGCAGCCTCTTTCCCACATACCCAAATTTTTTCTTCCTTCTTTACTGCATTAACTAGTGCTTGATCCTCAAGTTCAGTCTCCTCGCTGGTGCATCCCCTCCCCCAGTTCTGAATCTGTTGTGGTCTCCTCTTCTGTGGTCCTCCAAGGGTCCATTATTCCTTTTTAACTTTTGTGTGTCTCTGAAGGTAGCTTCCTTTTAGTCTCTTACTCTAAAACTGTAGTCTTCTTTCACAAACGTTTTTTCATTTTGTTCTAAACCATTCTTGTGCTCTCTATTATAAATATGTATGTTATACAAGAAAAAGTAATCAAAACAATCACAAGTTAGCAAAGTCAAATGCTTACAGGCTAGGAACATTCCCTACATCTCCTTGAAATTTGAATTCAGGTCTAAGAAACCAAGTTGTGAAAATCACAGCCTGTTCATAACATGGCTTTTGAGAAGTACCTCCTGTACTCTGCACTCCCTGGAGCTGCTATCTCCTATCCTTGAGTCTTGCTGACAATGTTCAGCTCAACAGGCAGCAACTCCCCCCACTTTGTCAGTTTATGCTGAGTCAGAATCAAAAATCCCTACGCTATGATCCTGCTTTCAGAGCTGCTCCTGTGCTTTCCACCCCTTGAGCTAATTATTAATTGGCAATGCACATTTGAGTGTATGCATGATGTTATACTTCCAAATTGCACTCCCTTTTCATATCACCTCTGTCTCACCATGTAAGGTGAATGACATTCATGAATACCCTTCAACATTTTGTTTTATCCCTATGGTAGGGCATTAAATTAATGCTCTTTTTAAGAAACACTATTGTATGCCCTAAATAATTTTCCTTGGGATGGTGTAATCCTGGATGTATGCATATTCTAGGGCACAAGAGCCTGGAGGGCAAGTACAGCCCTGCAGAGAGGGATCTGGGGGGTTTTGGTAGATGGTAAGCTCAATGTGAGTTAATAATGTGCCCTGGCAGCCAGAAGGACCAGCCATATCCGGGGGTGTGTTAGGCCCAGTACAACTAACTAGTCAAAAGAAGTGATTGTCCCACAATACTCAGCGTTGGTGTGGCTTCACCCTAAGTCATGTGTGTAGTTTTGGGCTCCACAACCTAAGAAGGATATAAAAATATTAGAATATGTCCAAAGGACAGCAACAAAGATGGTGAAGGGTCTAGAGGGCATGACTTATGAGGAGTGGCTGGGGATACTAGGTTTGTTCAGCTTAGAGGAGACTGAAGGGTGACCTAATTGCTGTCTACAACTTCCTCATGAGAGGGAGCAGAGGTGGATGCACTGACCTCTTCTCTCTGGTGTCCAGAGAATTCAGATTGGATATTAGGAAAAAATTATTCACTGAGTGTGCGTTCAAGCACTGGAACCACCTCCCCAGGGAAGTGCTGATGGCCCCAGGCCTGTCTGTGTTTAAGAAGCATTTGGACAACAGACTTAGATATATGGTTTAACTTTTAGGTTGCCCTGTGCGGAGTCAGAAGTTGGATTCGATGATCTTCATGCGTCCCTCCCAACTCAGGATATTATGTGATTCTTCTGACACCTGTCATTGGCAGATGACAGCTTCACAAACATTAGTCCATTTATCCCCATTTTATACACAGAGATCTAAGGTAAAATTATATTAGTGTCAAAAATATGCATTGTTTTGGATGACTACATTTGTCAAATATATAACATTTATTTTTACACTTCATTTGGCAATCCTATTTGACATCACTTATCTTGAAGTTGAGAAGTCTCCAGAGCATGAGGCTGGGTACCCAGGAAGTAAAAATACATATCTCTCATTGCCTGGCCCAAATCTGAATTAAATGAATTTCAGCCATATGCAGGGGTAAATTGAAATCATAAAAGGAGAGAATCCAGTTGTTCAGGAGACACTCTTCTGTCCACAACACATAACCAACTTTTTCTTCTTGAAATCTGCCTTAGTCACAGCACTGTGTAGCTTTTGTACTAGACAAGGAAAGGGTCATACAAACAACAGGCTACTTCATCACTTCATACTCGGAACACTAGGTATCCTCCATACTGAAGAGAGGAATGGACTATGGTAAAAATAGTATGTGATCTCATAAATAAAAAGACTATGACATAGTACATGTATTCTAGAAGTTTAAATTCAGTTTTCAGAAGCAGCTTGAGTTCCAGTGCTCTCTTTAAATGTTTTAGTTTCTGTAATCTTAACACTCTCCAAATTACTTTTAGTTGATAACTTCCTAAAAGGCAACCTAGAAAAACAGCCATCAGAAATTCTATCTTGTTGAAGCAGATTTGCATCTCTGGGGTCCTCTGGAAGGACCAAAACTCAGGAGTTTATAGAACAAGTCCTGGTGAGAGCCAATAACAAATAAAGGCAGGAAAAAACTATTATCTGTGAATTCTGTGCAGCTCAATGATTAGGGAGATAGAAACTAATATTTTACATTATCTCTCTACCAGCTAACTCAGGAATCCTGGATCTTAACCTGCATTCAAAAGGACCTTGCATTCCCTTTTCTTCTCCATCACTACCTGCCCTGCAGGCTCTGTCTCAGTCATCCATTTTCTAACATATATCCTAACTTCCAGCCTGAAGATGCACATCCTGGCACGTCTGAGCCTTATATCCTACTACCCCATCTCTTTGAAACCTTGTTCCAGCTCCCATCCTTTCCTTATCTCAGTAATCATTCAATCCCCTCAAGTATATCTCCTCACATTTCCATATTCCAGCACTGCTTCCCTGCTCGCTGTTCCTGGCATTATATCAAGCTGTTCAGGAACGATTACAGAGTTTGCACTTCAGACTAGAGCATATCAGTATGGATGGAATCTATGAATTTATCAATCACAAGCTAACTTGTGTAAACAGAATTTTCAGGCTTACAGGAACATGAAAACATAAAAGCAGCCCAACCAGAGGTCTGTTTAGGTCAGAATCCCGTCTCTCACAGTGGGTAATAGTGGACATCTAGAGAACAGCAGAAGGCAGCAATAGAGTGATGCCTCTTGTCCTGGTTTGAGTTAGAACTGAACTAATTCTGTTCAGTGATTTACTTTTCAGCTGAGTCTCTTCTAAGTAACTGCATTTTCTGAAGATAACAGCATGTTTTCGCAGACCATGTCTGCTTCTAGCAGTGATAACGCTTGATGTTTACAGTTACTACCAAGGATTGGTGTGCAGACCAAGGTCACTGCTAAATCTTACGTACCACGTTGTGGGGTGCAAAAGTAAGAAGTGGCAGCTGCAGGGAGGAGTGGCCAGGGCAGGTGACCCTAAACTGACCAGCGAGGTATTCCATCTCATATAGGTCATATTCAATATAAGCTGAGGGATCACAAGGGTCTCTCTTCCTCTTCCTTGCCATCTTTTTCTTCTTCAATGGCTGATGGCTGACATCTGAGGAGGACTCATCCATTCTGCCTTCAGTCCCAATTCATGTGTTCTTGAACTCAGTTCTAGAACCCAGCTCCGGAACTTGGTTCCAGTCTGCTTCTGAGTCACAGCCCCAGTGGTGACAGTGACATAATTGCCATCGGGGGCGGGGGGGAGGTAGGGAAGGCGGGGGGAGGCTGGGTTTGATACTGATTTTGTATATATTTGTACATATTCCATTTTATTATTGTTCTTATACTCATTAAAGCTGGTTTAGTTTTCTATTCTGTGTCTCTCTCATTTCCTTTCTCTCCTGTTTGGGAGGGGGGCCAACAGCAATCCATAAGTCTCTCTCCCTTATTCCCTTTCTCTTCTCCTTTTAGTGGGGGAAAGAGGGGCTACGAGAGAGCGTCTGTTATAGGTCTAGTGGACTGACCTAAAACCTGACACCTCCCCAAATATTCTCTCAGCCAACAGCTTATAACTTTTGCAAATGTAGGTTAGTGGATAGAAATCATGAAGAAGACACGTGGGAATCAACAGGTTGCGTATATTACCATGGATCATAGCTGATAAATACATAGGTTTCAAAGTGTCTTCTGGAACAGGAGATAGTTTTTTATTTTTATGGGCTCTGCCCCATGGCTTTTGGATAATATAGTTACCCATGTACCACATTTTAAAGATTCAGGATTTCAAGATACCTAACATAAACCATATTGTCAAAACAACCCCAAACAGCTCCCAGTCATTGTTCTGCTTGAGAATAGATGACCCACTGAGACAGGTGACTTGTTTCTCTACTCAGAAGTGAGATACCAGTTAATTGCTAGACAAGGAAGAGGTAGAACTTTGATGTCACATGTGAGAGACAAAGCTTACAACCAGATAACCTACAGGAAAAAGCTTAATCCAAACTTAAAAATAGAAATCCCATTACAACAAAGCCAAATGTCATAAATTTTAACTCTCTTCAATTTATAGACCTTTAATATAATTGGAAAGTGTCAACAGATACATTTTACTGATTGAAACAGTCAGAGTATTTGACTGTATTTCTAGTTATGTTGGTAAAACAGAACTGGAAGTATGGAACAACAGTAAAACAATGAAGACACCTGTGGGGAAAGATCCTAGGCTGGAAACTTTTCTCTACCAAGCCACTTTTCAACACACACAATTAAAATGCCTAGAGATAATTAGCAGAAAACCCCCATTATGAAGTGCTCTCCATCAGCAGATGACTAGGGATCAGACAGTGGGAATTCATGTAATTATGTAATTCATGCAATCCAGGAATGAGGAAGAAAGGAGTTTCAGAGTTTTGTTACACTATACCTGATGGGTCAGTGGTAATAGCAGCAAAACATAATAGGCAAATTTAGAGAGACTCTTACTTGTTACTTCTGTGGGCACCCAAAAGTAAGAGATGAGAAGTCACTCTTCATTGTATACAGGAGTAGCACATAACACAATATGATCCAGCAAGACATTTAGAAAATGTAATTGAGGATCTTTCTTGTTTTCTGACTATAAGACAGTTAACAAATACAGTTAATCTCTAAGAGCATGTCACTCATATAGAATGACATAATCATTTAATAAGAGAGTGCAAGGAAGAAATAGGCATTTTAATATTTCTACATGCAAGCTCATCAGTTGGGAAGAAATGTTACCATCTCCAAGAGCCCAGGTGCTCTATCCTGGCCAGCGCTAACTGGGTCACAGTGAAATACGATCCTTCAGCACTGTCTTGTAGGCAAGAGGACCATTATAATCCTTAAATGTATTAAGAACAAAATATTAAGAGGTTGTAGGGAAGTTATATTACAACAGTACTTAGCAAAGTTGTGGACCAGTACTGAAGTATGTAGTGCAAAACATGAAAAAAATAGATAAAACAGAAGAGAAAATTATGCAGAATAACTAAGAGAGTGAAAAAATGGACTCACAATGAGGTTTTAGTCTCACAGAACTGCACTACTCTGTAGATGGTATACTATTTCTGCATGTGCTTTCCTCTCACCATTGACTCTTTAGGGTAGTCTTGATGCTTACTGATTCTAACTGCCCAAGTTTTGGATGTCTGAAGAAAGCAAAGCAAATCTGTAGTGAGAGAGAGAGACACCATTGTACTCAGAAGCTCAGACAACTTTAGCTTTGTACAATTTCTAATTTTATTTAATATTTCTCCCATGGGAAACCTGTATTTGTTAGTCCTAGAGCTAGAGTTTATTGCCTAGATGTTGAAGTCAGACATAACAAAAAAAAATAGAAGAAAAGAAAGGCACAGGCTGTACTGGAACTGCTTATCAAGCTTTGGTATGGATTCTTCATCACTACAAATGATCACTGTTTGTTTTGTTTTTCCTAAAAGTTGTAATATAACTCTCGTAGAAATTAATTTTGTTCTATGTTGATTAGGCAGCTAAGAGTCTATTTTAGAATCAGTTAGGAGAGGAGACACAACAGCCCTTCCTGGCTTTCTGATCAGTGAAGCCATGCTGGGTATCCTTTTGTCAATAATAGGGCCTGGATAGTTTAACTAGACTCAAGAATTAGGCAGAAAAATGGAAAAATGTCCTGTGACTCTGAAACTTTCTGTGGTCTAATCAGTTTGTCAGACTGATGAATTTCATTTTACTGTTTATTGAGGTGTGATTATACATAAGTAGATGGCACATCAAGGAACTGGAGAGGAAGGCATTCAGAATGTAGAACTGCTGGAGAAGAGATACCATCACTTTCTTGTTCTTCTGCTATAAAAGAAAGATTGTATATTCCTCAGAATATATATGTTTTTATTTCTTTGGAAATAAGTGGGATTGCGTCAAGAAATAATTGGCTTTATTATCAGTTTTTCTTCTGGAGGAAACAAATCAACACCCAAAGTTGTTGGGAAAGCCACTGAAACTAACCAGAAGTATTGTATTTTCCATTAAACAGCTTTTTGTTGTTGGTTTTTTTGTTTGTCACAATTACTCATTTTGGTAAGAGAACTTCAATGGTGATTCAATTCTAGGATAAGAATAGCAAGAAAAAAAACTTGTGTTTTATTTACAAAGAACAGTTAATAATAGTTGACCAATTATTTTTCCTGAATTGTGTTGCATTTCTTAATTCTGAGTTTCCTCCAACAGCAAGGGGCTTTGTTTTCTTCACATTTATCTAGGTGGAAACTTGGATACGTATTTTAAATTAATGATTACATTGTTGTCAACTTCTGTATTTGCTAGGGAAAGTAATCTGATTCAGACATTTTTCTGTGGATTAATAGGTGCATTCAGAATTTGTTGCAGTTCTATATCGAGTCTGTCACTGCTGGGAATATCATAATCAGAATAAATGTATAAATCATAGAATCATTATGGTTGGAAAGGACCACCAGGGTCATCAAGTCCAACCTTCATCCTAACATCTCTGTAGCCACTAGACCATAGCCTCAAGTGCTACATCTACTCATTTTTTAATGAGAAAAATGCATAGGCTCAAATTGGTTGTGCAAAGGCCTTCCCCTGCACTTTCCATACATTGAGCTGTATTTGTGAGAGAATATCACAGCAATTTACTGCCCAGAGACAAGCCTGTGGAAAGGAGAGTGCCTCCTTGTTCAGTAAAGGTAGGTGGCAACAGATATCAAACCTCAGCATAAATTTCCAAGAATGAGGAAAACTAGCAGGAATTGGGAAGGGGGGAGAACATGACAATTCCTAAATTGAACTGGAAAGGAAAAGTCTTTGAAAGTCCTTCTTGTTGGGGCAGAAAGTGCTTAAAAGGCTTCTGTTAAAATGTAGGAATGGGAAAACGGCAAAACAAAATCAGATGCTGATGGTGTATTTGCAGATACTCAAGGTGTAAATGCTTTGCTTAAAAGTGACAGCTTTATTACAGGATTATTTATCAAGAGATTCAGCAGAAGTGTGTTCTTACCTGTCCAAAGCTTATGGTACTCAAAAATTCAATAGCAATGTTCATTTTTAGCAATTAAATAGCTGTGTTCATTTCCCAAGAAAATTCAGACTCTTTTCCATCTTCATACTTACTTGCATGGGTTGCTGGCATGCTGTGCATTGCTTTGCATAGGTGGGTGTAATGGGTCTGGCTGAGCTGGTTTTCCCCACAGCTGCAGTGTTTTGTGCTGGGAGCCAGAAGGGTGTTGATAACACTCCCATGTTATGACTGCTCCTGCAAAGCACCAAGGTTCTTCCCAACATTCACCCCCCCCCAGGGGGATGGGGTGGGCAAGATCTTGGGAGGGGACACAACCAGGACAGCTGACCTGAACTGACCAAAGGGATATTCCATACCATATGACGTCAGCTCAGCTATAAAGCTGGGGATAAGGAGGAGGACGGGGGGGCCGTTCCGTTGTCCTCCGGAGCAACCGCTACGCGTCTTGGAGCCCTGCTTCCCAGAGAGTGGCCAAACATCGCCTACTGATGGGAAGTAGAGAATAACTTTGTTTTCCCTTGCTTCCGCATGTGGATTTGCTTGGCTTTGCTTCTATTATTATTAAACTGCTTTTAGTTTTTCATCTTATTTTCCTTTCCGTTTCTTTTTGCCCTGCTGAGGAGGGAGAGGGGAAGAAAAGGGGGGTCATAGAGTGGCTTGGTGGGCACCTGGCGCTCAGCCAAGGTTAACCCACCACAGGAACATATCAAGAAATCTCTCCTGTATTGAATTATTAGTAAAATAGGTTCTAAACCAAATCCCTAAATGAGGCAGATCAGACTGCCAGCACCACACCATACAATTGCTACAAAACTCTGGTGTGACATTACTGAATTTTATATTGAGCAAAGTGATAAAAACTATAAAGACCAAGAGAATCCGTAGCAAAAGCATAGTCAGGGAAAAATGAATACAGTGCTTTTAGAGGAAACGTATGCCTGTGAACATGAAGTCTGTTAGAGTAGGTGTTTTTATTTAAAAATTAATCTGAACCAACACAAGCACCAATCCCAGGAACACTACTTTTGTTCTCTTTTAGGGGTCTCCGGCAACTTCCAGCAGTATTTTTCAGTAAGTCCAAATGTCAGCTAAAACACTAGGAAGAGAAAATCTACTATGTTCACTCAAAGTTCTGACTTTAGAGATACAACCCTAGTCTTACACTAAAACATAATAATGGCCCCAGTGCAATTATTTTGACTACTTCTAAAACCCCAAATGCATTGTCTATAATCAGTGGACTAAATTCTGCAAGTAGTCACTTCACACAATCTGGTTCACTTGCATATCTACAAGGAAGTCAGAATGATAGCATGGTTTCTGCCTTAACAGCTCAGGCTTCCACACACTGTAATTTAAAGACTTAATTAAGCTATGTCGCTATTGCCATCCTATCTACATTTCTCTAATATTTTGAAATTTATTTTAAATTCTTTGTTGTGTACTGTTGCATTTGCTATATTGCCTTGTTTTGGCATGTTTAAAAAAAGCCATTTCTTTAAAATATTTTCATATTTTCATATGGAGTAACTAAAGGGTCTATTTTTGTAATCAGAATTAACTAAGGACAAGAACTGAGCCAAAGATTGAGATTAAAGTTTTGGAAAGAACTCTAAATAACTTTATACATCTTAACATATATTTATAATTGTGTTCAGCTTATAGAAATTATATACAATTCTACACTTAGAGACCTGTGCTGATAGGGACTTTGAGTGAGACATTTTTCCAGTGTAAGGTAGTGGAATAATGAGTTCAGTTCAGGAAATATACCAAGTAATTACATTTTTGCCTGCCTAAATTACCCCTGTAAATTCAGTTGATTATAGAAATCTGCCCGCTGTGAAGCAGCTACTGTTTCACCTCAAGTAGTGGCTTTTCAGCAATGCACAATGCAAAATAATTAAGTCTGTAAAGTTTCACCATGCTTTCAAATGAACTAATATACGTAAAAATCTAACTTATCATCTGTACAGCTGCACAATTAATAAAACGTATTTGTTGCTATCTCCAGTAATACAACATTACGCAGCAACAATTCAGTATGTTAGAGTTTACCACTGCAGTCCTTCAAGTTACTGGTAGGGAACACCATCAGTTCTCCATTTTTTTATAATTAAGTAGTCCATGTACAATATTTCACAGCATCTTGAGTAATCAGGACGAGACTACTGATAGGAGTAGGATACAAGTACAAGTGGATCAATAAGTGATCTAGCAATGTAATTTTTTGGCAAAAGACATTGCATAATTTAGTTTTAGTTTATTTAGGGAGTTGAACTTCTTTGCACAGGCCAAATAGAAAGCCAGTCACCAAACACCTTTCAAAGGCACATGTCCTAAGGTTGACCAGTGCTTGTACACCTCCTGAGCACAAGCACAGTGGTGCAAAGACATCACCAGCTGAGCTCTGAAAACTGTTTACCCACAACAGTGCAATCTCTCTGCCTGAGAGACTTGAAACTCTCTCTTAAGAGACAGTTTGTCTTCCCATGTGCTGTTGTGGCCATACTGCTTCTGGTTTCAGTGCTTGAATGGATTCTGTAAGCTCTACTATGTCCTCACTAGTGCTGGTACATACGCATTAAATGGGGAGTGGGAGGCAGGGGGCACCAAGGCAGCTCAAGCCAGCCAAAGCCGAGACTGCCCTGATGCTACTTTCCCTTCTGCTGACTCTTGTTCCTATCCTGGGCCAACTGTCACATGTTCACCTGCCTCTGGGAATGTACCTGGCCAAAAATAACCTACTCTTTACAAATAATCTTATTTTTTCAAATTGTGCCCCTTGAGACATCACATGTTTTTCAACAGTAAGCAAAATGAAATGCACTACTGCATGGCAACATATTCCACCTGAACAAAATTAATAAAGCAAGATACCACAGATATCTGTATTAAGTCATAAAATATTGGCCCTAGTTATTCCCACAGAGAACCTGGTGACAATTATGAAGGTGCTGACCTTGAAGATGCATAGCGCATTTAAGTTAGTTATAGTGGCAAAAGAACCTAGAAAAGGACTTCAGACATCAAGGTTATTTAATAGTACAGGTACAAGACAGTAATATTGGAACAAATACTCTTTGCTAAGCCTCAGCTCTGTCAAGAACATCCACTTCAGAAGAATAGTTCAGGCTGTCTTGGATCTATAATAAACCTACACCGTGAACCTGACAGTGATTTCTTAGAGGTCTGGTGCCCTGAGCACACAGCTGTCATCCATGCTGCCCTATGAAGAAAGAGATACGGCAGATAAATACCTCCAGCCTCCAAAGAGAGACTAGCTATGGACAAAGTACAGTAATTGCTTACTTCCACTACATTGTCTATGAACTGGGAAAGTCTGGGATGCGCTGCACTGGAACCACAGTCTGAAAGGTGCTGAAGGCTCCCCTGAAAGGTCCTAAATATGCAACAAAATAGTTCACTCTATGGAGAAAGAACAGTTTGTATCAGAGGTGCAGTCTGAAGGTGCCAAGGGCTACAGCAGAAAGCTTTGGGAAATTGCACAGAATTAGAGTACAAGGAAGAAAAACTAAGTAGTATTTCCTTAAAATAAGGTAGATGCTTCAGGGAAGACAGCTCTGAAAAAAAGATGTTAGTTTTGCAGTCTATTGGGCTTTTTTTGGTTGTTTTATTTTGTGGGGTTTTTTATCCCCAGCTGAAAGCAGAGAAAATTTCATTACTGGATTACAAGGGAGAACATGGCTGGGCTCAAAGTATTAAAAAAAGCTACTGGGTAGTATTTTATTTTTTCATAAAGACTCTAAATATTTAATACCATTACTATAAAGTATATGTGCACAAAGTGCTCTTGTAATAAAGGAGGGCCAGACAATAATATTCATGATGATGTCTACGGGTTCAGTGAAAAAATAATAAAGGTACGCAAATTACAGACACAAAAACTGAAAAAAGTCTGAAAACTACAGAGATTACCATCAAGTCTGCAGACATGAGGCCGCAAGTAAAGAAGTAAAAGGGACAGCTGCAAACAAAGAAATGTTCATGTCCAATGATCTAAGCACAGATAAGCAGACAAGCAGTAGGCAACCTGCCTACTTTTAAGGCCTAAAGGCAGATGGACAAGAGCAATACTGTCAGTTACCTAGTGTTCATTTGAAAAACCCAATCAGGGAATCAAAATCCAAGAACCACAAATCAACCACCCAATATAAATGATGGAAATGATATGGTAGAAACCATCTAGGAAATAAAGCAAGTCAGCTACGCCTTTCTAGGACTACCAGAACCGAACAGGAGACCAAGGGACGAACCAGTTAACTGTAGAACCCAGGTGTGGTGAACGGACCCACAATTTTAAAATGGCGCCCAGACCGTGACATCAGGAAACAGATGCCCACCCACCACAGAGATCACATGAAGAGTTAAGAAGTGAAATAGCAAACCCACAGTTCCCAGGTGTAATCATTCTTCACAAAAGATCAAAGCTCAAAATCAATGTTTTCAGCAGTTGCTGAAGGTTATGAGTATCATTCAGTATTTTGATAATATTTTTTAATTTAAATAAGCACCCCAGGAGAGGAGTACAAATATCAAATGTCTCTTGCAAAGATATGTCATATAGTTCCTATTCAGCAATATTTAATTCAACTGCAGCACAGCTCCTTTTATTAAAAAAAAAACAAACCACCTTTTTACACACCTCTGGTTTTCTTTGCCAAACAGCAGTTTGCTCTGGAAATTTTTATCCCAAAATGACACTCTGGCAAACCTGGTGAGGAATTCCGATGTGCTGTGAGACAGAGTCTGGCTTGGAACCACTAAAGAAAGCTAATGTCAAGCCCACCAGCTATGGCATTAAAAAATACTGCACAAGCTATTATTTTGTCTTGTGCAATTAAAAGTAGTTGATAGGGCTATGATGAAATACGACCAGGAGTACATGCAAGAACTTTGTATTTTTGCCTTTATCCAAAACATGATTATGCATTTGACCCCTGAAATAAGATGAGACAGTTTCCACACCCTGGCTTTCAAGAAGGCTGCACACATCAGAGCACTGATGGCTAAACGGACTGAATGGATCTAGCAGCCCAAGTGATAGGTTGTCCCATTTGGTTTTCTCTGTTGCATAGCCCTTGCTCAACAGTTCTGATGAGAAAAAATGAACCGAACCACCAGTGGACAGACAGAACCAAAGAGAGCCAGGCAGAGCACTCTTCAGGCTCTCACAAGCAATCGCTGCGAATAGTGGCATGCTATGCTCTGCACTATAATTTAATTGGAAGAATAACCTGTGGAAAAAAATTAAGGTCTCTGCTGTTACCATCATCTAAAAGAGAAGCCATTCACAGAGTAATGGGATATAGGAAAGGAACCTTGGCTGATCTGGTGGTACAGAATTGGCCGATGCACGCCAAGCAGCTCTGTACATTTCTGCCTGTATGTCACTGCACAAAGTGCTACAACAGAGAGGTCTGAGACATTAGCTCTGAAAAACAAGTTTGGTTTCTCGGTGCTTTTTGTAGCCAGCCTGATAATGTCACTGTGGAGATATTTTATGTATATATACAAACACAAAAAAAATCCAGAAATTGCACTCTGAGACTCTACGTGGCAAAAGACCAAGGCCAAAACAGATCAGGGAGAAAGAAATGAGGCTAGCCATGTAACCCTGTCAAGAGATTCAAAATAGCACAGTAGGAAATCCATAGGAGAGCAAATCCCTTTCATCCTGTACAGTTATCCCTTGTTACATAGTTGGTTTTGGCTATCTCCTTTCAAGCTGTAAAGGCCTAGATACTTCTCTACAGAAATTAGGCCTGGATATAGCATCATAATTAATAATTCTGAGTTATCTAAAATGCAAATTAGGCTTCCAGATATGTTCCATTAATGATCCTTTTAAAGTCAGAACAGCATTTTCAGAAAAACTATTTTCTCAAATATGTAGGTCATTCCACTGATCAGATAACTGGAATATCTTAACCTACTTAAAGGAATTTAAATTTAAACTTATTTCCAAAATCATCCATTGCAAATATGTGTGTATATATATATATATAAGTGTGACATCTGTACATTATATATATGTTTTTTATATTTTATACAAATATATACATTTTAATATATTTTTATATTATATATAATATCTACCCATATATATTCCTAATTACAATTTAGAATGACTGAAAAAGTCAACCAACATATTATCATAACATCAAAACATATAAAACTTTGATGCCCTAGCCCTTGATTACTTTTAATTACAACTCAACCCCAATTTTCATGCTGCCCTCCCATGTTTCCCACTGTCACTTCACGCAACCAGGGTTTCACAGCTTTGCAAGCGAGCAAGAGATGCTAAGGCTCTGATGTAATTCCATACAAAACACCCCTTGATACGCTTTATTTGTTTTTCCAATTAAGTGCTTAGTTAACCCACACAGCAATGTGGAAACATGTAACTCTTGTGAGAGTACATCATGCTTCTCCGCTCCTGCAAGTGACTCTCACCTTCCTGGAAACACACATGCAAACCTCCCACCTCCCAAATGCAAATGATATTAATTATCAGAAAGGATCTTAATGTTTACAACAGGGATTTAACATTGTCATCAACATGCTTCTTTATTAAGACTTAATTAAAAAATAGGTGGAACAAGGGCAATGTTTATCACACTAGAACCAGAAGTACTGTGAATTTAAAATTTTAGTGCAATTCTGCTTTAAACCATTAGTAAAAGATATACCTATTGCCAAGTGATTTGCAATGTACTTATTTAATAAGGTCCAATTTTTATACAGCTACTATCTACTTACTCAAATGAGCCAGGACTCTAAGTTCTACCCTTGCTTCTAACATTGCAAACCAGAGGACTTCAAGTCAGAGTGCAGAGAGCAGCAGTGCATCACCATCTGCAGTAGACTCTCCAGTTTGAGTTTGTAATGCTTAGGTGTTGCGCCTTCCAAGGACTTGGTAACTTAAAAAGAATTCAATCTGCAGTGCAGACAAAGTACAGCACAGCTAGAGAATGAACTGCTTTGATAGTCCTTGAAGCTAAGCCATAGGCAGGGCAAAGACTGTATCTGCTCCACCACTGACCTCCATCTGAGGGGCAGCAACAACTACGGCGAGCAGCCTGGCACCATGAGTCTGAAGGTCACACTCTGCCCTGCTTGCCCTGCTGGTACCAGCACCATTGTGGCCAGTCTGCAAGGAGAATGCCAGTTCATTTTAATTACTGGACTGAATGGCCAGCACATGGTAACTGATGATTATGGGCAAGATTGTCACTAAACCAGTCATTTCTTACTACTAGATATGTAGAACTACAACTGCATCTAATTTTTGTTACTTTTGTAGGTCACAGCTCATGGTTTGCCGCAGCCTGACATAATTCAAGGGTCTGAATTAACTGTACTGAGAGATCATCCCACTCTGATGTGAGACAAAAGGGGAACAGAGAGAAAAAAATTAGGGAGTGGGAAGCAATTTCCAAACCCTGCTACCAACAGCATGGCCACATAGAAAATCTCCAGGAAAAAGCTCTGCTGAGAACATCACTGGATGTGCCCCAGACACTAGGCACAGTGAAGCAATTCTAAAAAAATCTGAAGTGTGTAACAGGCCATAAGAGTTTATTTGATAATTAAATGCACCATATTCTTGACCGTAATCTCCATGAAGGCAACTGTGATATGAAAGTCACAGAATCACAGAATCACAGAATCATTATGGTTGGAAGGGACCTCCAGGGTCATCAAATCCAACCTCTGTCCCAGCATCTCTCTAACCACTACACCATATCCTCAAGCACCGCAT
>JAVSBS010025135.1:27500-44895 GCA_033124195.1 Coracias cyanogaster | reverse complement strand
ACCGCAAACGACGTCGTCACGGTGAAGTACCGTTCATGGGCTTGGTCCACCGGCAAGGTCGTCGATGACGGCTATGACGATCCCGGCATTCAGGGCATGCTCCAGCAGACCATTCCAGCGTGGCAGGAGGGTCTGGCCGGTCAGACGGCTGGATCACGACTGCTCATCATCGCCCCGCCGAACAAGGCCTATCCCGAGGGCAGCCCCGACAAGAAGGTCAAGAAGGGCGAGACGATGATCTACGTCATTGACGTGCTCCGGGCTGAGAAAGGGTGACTCCTGGGGCGTCGTGTGTTTCCCCTGCGTCCCAGCTGGACTCACTCGTGCCCCAGCTCGACCCGTTCGGGTGTCATCCGGGCAACATCATCTGGTGACTTCCCATCGGGCACCTCTCGAGGGTGGACGTTCCTGGTGACGGTGGTGGTTGGCCGTTTTGGTGGTGAAGAATTTATTTTGATCCTGAAAAATTCCAATCTGGAAAAGGCGCAACAGGTTGCAGTATGGCAAACTATACTGTAAATCTCAGACCTGAGGCTGAAACAGAATCAGGACCAGAATAACCTCCATATGGACTGTGGGGGATCCTACTCTAACTTTCACAAATTGCCAAAGAGAAAATATTTGTTTTCAATGTTCCTACATTGAACTGATCAGTTCTCTTAGTTAGGAAATAAAAATAACAATTTAGCAACCTAAAATAAAAACTTGTGATCAGAATTCTTCAATGTCGGTTTGTAAATGCATACATGTAACATATGGGGAAATTACTGAGCATTTGAGCATATATTAAAAAAAAAAAAATAAGAAAAAAAGAATTTGGGTTACATCTGCTTGCTAAGCTACTGTGAGCTGCAAAAAGTTTGTGTTATCATAATACATTTATTATAGAACAATGTCTATTTCATTAAAGAAAATCTTGCTTATGCTATCAAATTTAAACCTGTTGTGTATGTTAAACTTTTTTAACATAAGGTAGCATTTGCTACATAAACCACTATTTAGCCAGATACTCCGCATACTTCTACCCACACAGCCAGGCTGCCTTAAGAATGTTATTTTCAAAAATCCAAGTTTTCACATGATTCACCTCTCAGACTGGAGTATGACTGCCGGGCTATGTGAAGAAACAGATGCATACAGCAGTCAAAGAATCACAAGGGAATCCCTCCCTTCTTGGACAAAGGGTTTACAATCACACAAAATTTGTATGTGCTCCTTCTAGCAATGCAAAAGTACTAACTATTTGGTGACAACCTCTAAGTACAAGAATAGCAAAGAACATAATTCACACAAAAATAGTGTGGGTATATATAAGCACAATGTAACTATTATAAAATATTTTTCCCAGATTATGCAAACATCATAAATTCTGAATTTTTAAGGACTGCATATGCCTGCTTCCTATCCCATTTCATCTTCTTCCAAAACTACATTCTTTTAGTAATTTTGATCTGTAATATCAAGAAATAACGTCCTTTTGGAAAGACTTTAGGCAAAAATAATCATGATGAAAAATGCCTTTAGTTTATATGCTTTTTCCTCATATGAAAAATCTGGAAAAAAAAATATCAGTTTTTATAATCATTTCTATTTCTTCTTCTAACAAAAGAACTTGCAATATTTATGTAGGTTCTCATATAGTATCTGTCATATAACAATTTAAATATACTCCCAATATTTAAGCAGATAACAGCTCTATCACAAACAATGCTTGCTATTGTCCTGAGTAATCACATAAAACAGCATGCAACTGACTTCTCAAAAGTCTGAGTTACGTTTTCTCTCTGTTCAGGAGCACGGTGATTGACAGTTTAAGTAGGCTATTTTGCAATATAAGAACAGTCTTGAAAGACAAAAAAAATATTGCTGAGTAATTAAACAAACATTCAATAACTCCAAATTAACATACAATAACAGTCATCCTTCTATGTAAGCTGGAATATACATGACAAAAAAGTTCAAAATTGGTATCTGTACCTTGAAAGTATGAAGTGCTTGTAGCAGAAGGATCACCTTTGGAAAGAATAAAAATAAAAGGATAGCTTGCATTCAACACCCCAGCATGTTTTTCTGGGTTCCAGATATTTTGAAAAAACCACAATACTCACACACAAAAAAACCCCAACTAAACAAACAAACGAAAAAAAAACAACAACAACAAAAAAACCATACGCGCTTGAGAGTTCAACACTGATCTGACTACTAGTCTGATTTTTGGGAGCCTGTTTGCAGATGCGGTAGAGTTATCAATCCGAACAGACACACAATCCGGGTCCAATGTCACTTCTCCTCATTATGTTAATAGTTAATACATGCAAATGAAAACACTCTAGCAATTTGATTTCTTTGAAGATAGTTTGCATATTGTCTTAGCCATAATGACTGTACACTTCTCTCAGCCTCGATTTATGCAAGGGTAGTTTAGTTCATTTTTATCAGCTCAAGTTCATTTTGGCTGCTACTGGAATGTATGTGTGTGTTTCTTTTTTACCTTTCACCTAATTACCATTCAGGTACCATAAGCAGATTTTTCATGCTATTGGTGTTTTTCTTAATTAAGAAACAAATGAATTCTCCCTAGCAAAAAAGATGGAACAACAGAATAAGATGCCAGAGGCTGATGTTCTACTTCTTAATTGAAGCTGCTTCATTGTTAGGTGTCTGTTATGAGGGGGCAGAAGTATCATGAATTTATTGTGAATTGTATAAAAATATAAATAGTAAAAATATCAATGAATACAGAAATATTAGCTTTGCTGTCATAACTCAACTAAAATGTTCCCCCTTCCTTTAGAAGTTCTTCCAGTATAAATTATGCCTCACATCTGGAAAGCCCCAGGTTCTAATCCCAGCCCAGAGTGAATCCTTTCTTTTTCCTTTGTCTATTATCTGCACCCTGCTTGTGTGCTCATGTTGTTCCATTAAGAAGGTACCTAAATTTACCAGTGAGAGGAGTTTTTGCTTCTTTTCCTTCATCCTTTCAGCAAAATACGTCTCTCTCTCAACACCGCCCTGGCCCCTCTCCCCCCACCCACCCCCCCCCCCAGCTTCCTAAATTCTGCTTTTCTTCCTCGCTTAAGTACTAGGTTTTCCCATGCAATCAAAACATCAACAACACTAGTAAGAAATCCACGACAGTATGCTCATCAGGACAATATTCCCCCACCGCAATTTATCAAGAAATTTAGAACGCATTCTCATTTTAACAAACTGCCCACATATCTGGGCATCTGGGATCACAGCCCATTAAACCCCATGGCACATGCTACAGGAGTAGATGGAGGTTTGAACACAGAGGCTGAGACATCATTTAGTCCTAGAGTTTGGAACTGCAACACAGCATCAAACATCAACCTTAGCCACACCAGCTTAAGTGCAGAGACCACCACTGACATCTTATTTGTAATGAATATCTATTAATTGGCTAAAAAAAAGGAGAGCAAATACCTGACAAAGACTTCTCTGAAGTTGAGACTAAAACCTACTACTCTTATGGTCACATAATCTCTACTGTTTCCATAGGAATTATAAGAGAAAACTACAATATCAGTATCTCCCTGCACCTACAAGAAATCAACTCACTTTTCCATTCAGACATTTCTCCACTACGTAAAAGGGGAATGCCAGGAAAAGGATGAAAACCGAAAACACTTTTTAGTACAGTATTAGCCATAGATCAATTCTGAGATAATCCATACCATACTGAAGGGAAGCACTGTGTATTGTCTTGAAAAAATACAAACAGGTCTGTTCCCAGCAGAAATCAGTCTTCTACAGGAAGTCTTTCTGTATTTTCTCCATCTGCTTTTATGCATTGTTTTGGACATGCAAAATGTCAAATTTATTTTCTGTTTAATCAATACTATCATACAATGGGTTTCATCAATATTAATACTAAATTGACGTACCTGTTTATGTAAAGTATGTGTCATAAGGCAATGACAGATATATTTTGAAATGGAAACTATGGAAATGTGAGCGAACTACTTTTTTCCTCCCACTTCCTTCCTTTGAACATTTGCTGGAGGTTGTTTTTTTCTCTCAGCCAGAGAGAGCTAGATCCAACACATAAAGCAATTTAACAGTATGCTGCTTCTATTTATAAGTCTTTGCTTTTTCAAAGAAAAATACTACTATTTCAGATTTTTTCTTCTTAAAATATATAGATGCCAAACATCATGAAGAAATCAAAGATTCAATTTTATTCATTCTTCTACTGATTTTATATATACTATTTTTTAAGCTTAACTGTTCTTGTTTTACTCCACTTTCAGTGAGAAGAAAATCAAGCCCCTGTCAGTTGATTAATTTCACAGAGAGCTACAATCACCACTTGCCAAAAAAAAACAAAAACAAAAACAAAAAAAAACCACACGCCAAAAAACTGAAACCACCTCTGCTGGTAGTCTCCATACAGTAAACCACAAACCTTAGCTCTTCAATGACTGGACTCCCTCTTTCTGCATCTCTGCTGCAGTCTCAACTTCATTTTTTCCTCTCAATCAGTCTCTGACCTCCTCACATGGTGTCCCTGCCAAATTCTTGGCATTGGAAGTGAGGGGGAAGAGGCCATACCATAAGCGTGTTGATAATGAGGAGATAGAAATAGAAAACCAGCTGGATTGTCCTAATAAAGTATGTCTGGGATTCAGAGACACAACAACTCCCTGTTCAGGTCGCTGCTCAGCATTTTAACCCTTTGCATTCCAGCTTGACCTTTCATTGATCTCCATTAAATTATTAAATTAACATTTAATATAAAATTGTGCTTGAAAAAATCACTTTGATTTCAATGAAACCTATGACCTGCTTCTAACTATTTTAATTATGCCATTTTCGCCTACGACATGCAAGTCGGTCCTGAAAGATTTTTTGCTCATTGTTTTTCTCATTTTCTGTTACCTTAAAAATGCCAGTGCTGTCATATTTGATACTTCTTTGCTGAAGTATACCTTGGCTGACTGATGCAATTTAAGAGCTTTCTAAATCTCTAATGTAGTAAGTTATTGTTTTCTCTTTACATCAGTTACTAAGCACTGGAAATAAAACAGGTGCTAATACACACAAAAAACAGCCACCCTTAATTTCACTGTATCAGTGACCTCTTCATGCTAGAAATAGCTATTAAAGCTGATTTCATTCAATCTTTTACAGTATCGCACTCCAGGATTTCACCATGCAGCCCTCATACTCCTTTAGAGCAGTGATTAAAACCTTCACGTCTAATAACATGTAAAATCAAGACTGGGGGGAAATAAACTTTGTGGTATTGTTTTTGCTCCTTAATCACATTTCACATCTTTTTCACAGAGCACCGTGAAGCAAAAAGGGCACAAACCAAATACCCTTAAAGTCATAAACAGGTTGTCCAACACACCTTCTGTTACTAAGCTTATTGGCTTTTGTTATTCATTCTTCAGTGACTGGTCACAGAAAACGAAGGTAGAATGCCAGATAGAATGCAACTATGAAGGACAGTCCTTGATTTCTTGAAAATTTGCCATTGATTCCAATATGGCTTAACTTCAGCAACTTGGCTGAAAAATTTCAGTTACTAATTTACAAAAAAAGTATTCTGAAGTTATTTATAGAAATTGTGAATAAAAAGTTGTAATTTCCCAGTTGTTATGAGACAAGGGTACTATATCTGACGATACAGTTTTCAAAAACAAAACACATTTGAAAAATTGCTAAGATACTGTCACGGTCCAGGTGCAAAACATTAATGTTTTGTAGGGGGAATGTTTTCCACTCTAGAAATTTTTGTCAAAAAAGGAAAACAATAACTAACTTGCAGACAATAAAACAAATACAGGTCTTACCACTTGAGGAGCTAACAAAGAAGAGCTAATATTACCCTCTTCTAACAATCAAACACCAGTATTTCCTCTAAGGTAATATAAAAATACATAGCGATAGTTGTATTTCCAATCCCTCAGTTGCAACCAGCAGAACATGGAGATTCACTTTTTCTATTTCTATTTATTGGCAATTTTTAGAAGTGCTTTTGGAGGTCAAGTGGGATGACCAAGAAACAGTGTCTCTTCCCAAATTTACACTGCTTACCCAGATGATAATCACTAACTTCCTCCCATGTGCCTGGCACAACAAATGTCTATAAGGCTTAGCCTAATTACTCCATATCCAGGAAGGGCCACATGGCACTACTTTTACATAATTTCTGTTAGCAAACTATTGGCCTTTGGAGTCCCTTTACTGTACAGGCAGACCAGCTATACATACTTGAGATTCACTTCTTATATATATTTATGAGACTGTTAATGTCAAAGACCTAAAAACTTCTTCCTGGGCCTGGCTTTTCTTTATTTGACCGATGTGATCAAGGCAATAGGTTCCCTCTTCGTTTTTTATTAAGGAGTATTTCTACAACTAGCAAACTTTATTGTAGATATGAGTAAGGTTAAAAGTACTCCAAAAACTGTACCACATCAGGTAGAACAGGTCTCAAAGGCCCTGGGTTCTATTCCAGGCTCTACCAGTAGTTGCCTGGTAAGTAATTTCCAGTCTCGGACTTAAAAGTTTTGCCAAAAACTGGGTAATGATATTGATTGCTCTTCAAGGAGGAAAATTACAAAGGACCAAGTTATTCTCAATTACCAAATTATAAGGGAATGTAAGTGAAGTACACATAAGCCTCACACTGAAGTACAACGAAGTCTGTCTACAAATTCCATCTAGAGGTTGCTCTCTCACTAGCCAGGGAAACAAACAATAATCTGTAAATCACTCTTTATTAATAGAGGATGTACGGCCTTACCATTGTTTCTTGGTAGTTTCTTTTCACACCAGAAAGCACCAAAGAAAAATGGAAAGACCATACATGTATTGTTAAGAAAACTTTAGTCTACAGACTATGGAGTGTGTTTTCCTATTACCCTGTCAAAATACAATTCTTATAGCAAGGTCACCAATGCTGTATTTCAAAAGGCAGGCTGTTACTCAGTAACTGTTCTACTGCACCAGAGATTAAGTAATTATCATCAGGTAAGTACCATCAGGTATAAGGGATGAACTCAAAATGGAAAAAAAAAAAAAGAATTGTGTAATAATCTATATATATATATTTGCTGTTTTACACAGGTTATCACATGCATAACATCTTGCCATTGCATTAACTAAAAATTAGAGTGTGCAGTGCATCATTAATATGTAACACAAAATGGAATTCAAACATCCATTCCATGTTCCTCACTAATAAAGTATTACTCCATACAAAATGCAGGACATTTAACACGGACCCTCCTGAAGTTCCTCTAACAAGATGCCTATTACTTAAATAAGCACCAAAATACAGACATCAGAGGTGCCTACAACTTAACATTTCACATACAAATGCAATCACATAATTAAAGTATCAAAATATATTTGAATGTGAAATCTATTGAAGCTATCCATAACTATGGCTTATAGACTTTCAGTGTTCCCATATATAGTACAAACAAGTTCTATGCTCTTTCCTCCTGAAAAAGGAAAGAAAAGGAAGAGGGGGGAAAGGTATTATGATGTCTTAAATTCCCTTAGTTTCCGTTATTTCCTTCTCTTTGCTCTTGAAAAAAACAAATACTGCTCCCTTATTTGTAATACTTCCCTTCTAGGAAAAAAACTGAACTCCCTCCAATTTTTGGAGGCTTTTCTCATGTTTAACAGCGTTCAAGTCATCCTTCACAAAAACCGAGATGTAATGTAAATAAGCAAGAATACAATAGCAAATATTTAACATCTTACCTGAGAACGTAAACTTAGAAAGTAAAAGCCAAAGCTAAAAAACAGGACTTTTTGTGAAAAACTTAAAAACAATGAAAGAAAATGAGATGATCGCATATGGGCTAAATATTGTCCTATGAATAATTCAATCCGAACTATACTAAGTGTCTTTTTATAGCCCAGTTCCCATAAATACATCTTATTTTCACTGAATCTTATATTCTATTTATCAAAAGGCTGAGAGCAAACATCATCACTCACTTCCATGCAAAGCTTTCTACCATGGCCAATTTCATTTCATCTCTGTATCCATTCCTTACAAAGGTAATTGACAGAAATTCAAAACCCTTCATTTACAGTCTTGTTTTATATCACTTCTATTAGTAAAATGATTCATGATCTTTATAAATGCAGTCCAGTTTTCCATAATATGCACGCTTTCTTTGTAATGCTATACTGTTACACGTTTTGGTATATTATAAATGAGAGCTACATAAAGCAAGTACTCGCGCATATATTGAAGATGTACCATCCTTAAGATGCATAAAACACCAGCAGACTTGGCACTGGCTTTTGTTGTTTGGGGTGTTTTTCAAAGAAAAATTTGCCCCGGCATAACAATCTGTTATGACCAGCATCTTAAAATCACTCAGAATATAAAATATCTGATAGGTATGAAAGAGGAGCTGGTTTTGGCACAGCAGTTCAAAATTTCAAAACTTAGGATTTGCTGGGGAGATAAACTGTGTATGACTGTGCCTATAATAGTGTAACATTAAAATTTAAGACACAGAACCTATTTCCAAGACAAAACTTCCCACCATTAATAGCAGCTTAATAAAACAGGCACAGTAAACTCTTCAAGTTCAGAGGTTTCATTGTAGTTCCCCCTATTTGTGATCTTGCTATAAAGTAAGATTTTAATCTGAAATGAAGTATTTCTGCAGGTCTTTTGGAAGACAGAAAGGAAAAATCTTCTAAGGGCTATACACGGCTATTTTAACAAGCATTAAAGTCCAAGGCATATAATGCATTTATATTAATAACACATGGAAATTTCTAGTAAAAGGAAGATAACAGTAGAGCTTAATGACAGAATATGGATGCTACTTCTGATAGCACTGATTTCAGCTGTAGGTCTTGAGGATCTCTTAACATCAGGCATCAGAATCTAATAAAAATAAAAACAATAATAATAATAAACCACAAAAACAACAAGCCAAACCAAAACAAACCCCATGGATTGAAAAGTATGGGCCACGGCAGGAAACCTAAAACTTTGGCTTTCATTTTCCTATTACTTAAATGTAGCTAATACGTGCAGAGTTCGCATGTTCCAAGGGGATTGTTTAAGACACTGCATACAAGATTACTTGAAAATTTCAAAAAGAACCACTTCATAATTTCAAGCTACTTGCTTATGATAACTTTACTTGCTTTTTTGGTCAAAGTGTATTTTATACTAAACTGCTACTATACATCAAGTTATGTGCCCTAATTCATACTATTTCCCACATATATTGAGATACATATACACATGGTTACTTAAATCAGTATAAATGTAACAGATTCTTAAAAAAGATATTGTTAAAAATACTTCTCATGTTTCAATTAGTAGGCAAAATAGTTCCATACATGAAGATACACAAAACTTTCTATTTAATTTGTGACTATTTAATTTTAGAATTTTTTTTCTGACATGACCTGTTATAAAGATAGTTATTCAAATAATTTCTTGCAAATATGAACTGCCATTGAAGAATCATTTATCAGTTCAGTTTTCATTTCACCACAGATAAAAGTAGTGAAGCCTCTAAAAAGATGCCAAATAATACCATCTGCATCTTGGTACTTTTAGTAACAGAACATCTGTCCACTAAGAAATGGATAAAGACTAGCAAACTGTTTGTGACGCATTTTAAAATGTTTTTCTTACAACAAATCAATATTTTTAAAGTAAATGTGATTAGTCATCGCCAATTATTTTTTATGTTTTATAACATTCCTGCAAACAAAATTCATATCACTACACAACTCAGCACTTCAGTAAATAGCATTCTGGAAGAATGTAGGGATAGACTAACATAAAACTGTACCAAGTAAACATTAAAAAAAAAAAAAGCCAAAACTGAAATTATTTTCCTCATGACATCACATGAAACCATATTCTCAGAAGATTTCTCTGTGAATGCAAAAGTGGGTTTTCAGTTTCAAAGACAAGTGCAGCAGTGCAAACTAGGTGTGATTCTTCTCCTATGCTGGTACTGCGTGGTGTAATGTGACAAATGACTCTTATGACTTGAGACAATTTCGAGTGTTACTCTTGCTTTCTTGCTATACTTAAATGTTTTTTTTCCCCCTTCTTTATTTTTAATGAAAAGGCCATACCTTCAAAAATAATGCCTTGACTGGCAATAAATGTTGAAAAATCTAACAACGATTTCATAGCAAAAAAATTCCATACCTGAATTTCACCTTCTTTCTTGGCAGTGAAAACTTCTGAATCAACAGTCAAAGAACATCAAAATTAATGTCAGCCTCATCAGACCAGTCATAACATCCCCAAAGCACACTCCCACTTAAATGAGAGTTCCTACACTGCAGGACTAATCATAAAATTACACAGTCTAGCTGGTCTAAGTAGCTGATTGTTACTCTCCATTTATAAGAATTGCTGATCTTGATTATTTTGACTATATCAATTTTTTTTCCTCCCTTTTTGATTCACCAACCCTGATTTTCCTCTTTATATAATTAATCAGATCTCAGTTGTATACCCTAGAGGAGTAAAACTCCCAAATAGGCAATAAAGCAGGCTGTCCCTGGTCAGACATTATTATACCTTGAAGAAAATTCTAATAAAATTTCTTCATTTTTATTAAGTATAAAATTACATCTGGCAAAACTTCAGTGTAAGACATAAAAAAAAAATTAACTACTTATTCTGTGATGCAACATGTTTGTCAAAGAAACACACTTGAAATCTGAACCCTATCTGCAAATTATATGTGGGCTTTTACAGCTTATTCCCGACCACCTGTGGGAATGGTGTAAGAGCTCAGCATAGTAAAGTGTGAAAACCCAACAAAGCTCTAATGTTAACAGGATGCACCATGACATTAATAAAAATGGAAGATCATCTTAAATACTTTCACAGTCTTGTCTTCAATTGCATTCATAAATACTCCTCTAAGCCTTGAGTTCTGTGTTTTAAAATGTGCCTTTAACATACACCTCAAAACATTTACAGAACAGCCAAGATAAAACTGTGTATTCCTTGAATAAGACCTTTTTATTATTATTGTTTCTTAAATGAAACAGGTACTCGGAGATTAGACAGTAAGAAACAACCTTTCTTGAGGTATAACTAATCACTGTTCAAATGACCACCAGTTCACCTACACTGATCACTTATTACTGGTAGCACTCCAAGTTATACCACAGGTTCTTTCATACTGCATTCCAGCTATACTATCAGCAATACAGCACCTTGCAGAATTCATCTTACTGATATTAAGCCAGCAGCATTAGCTGAGACCCAACTGTCCTTTGGAGATGTGACCCTTAAAACTCAGAGAAAAAGTGATACATTATAATGGATTTCTAGAGAGTATCAAACTGTCCAAAAATCTAAATTCAAATCCAAGCTGTCCAAATTCCAATTCTCTGGCAGTTGTACACATTTTCATGGCTACATTGAAAATCTTTTTCATTTAAAAGCTATAATGTCTTAATTTCTATTTATTTTTTCCCTTTCTGTGACTATCGCACCAAGAATGCTAATTGTAAATGTGCTCTGGAAAACAAACCAACAAACAACAACAACAACAAAAAAAATCCCATAAACACTCAGCTATTCATGGTATGGTCATAGATTGATACATAATCTCCAGTTCACAAAAATACACTTCATATAAATTTATTTTAATGATATTTAAGTATATCATGCTAATTGATCTTAATCTAGTGAAAAATATATACTTCTGTAAATGAGGTACAATGTTGTATCCTGTACATAATGGGTCACAGAATATCAATATTTCACAAGCTGAAATTAATTTATGCACAATATTTCATTACAGCCGCACAGTATATATGTAACATAAAATTCTGATTCCAGCTGTAGTGATAAATTCACTGTGAAAACCATTTTTAAAATCAGAATGTTTATAAATCATGTAATACTTTAAATTATTGTATTTTAAGTAAATATAGAAATTAAATAGCAAAAAATAGTTATTTCTGTAATTCACTTGTCCAACAGGTATGCTCCCTCTGTTTTCATTCCCTTCTATCACAACTTACAGCCTTATTTTTGTATTAATACTGACCAGATTACTTGGCCTTTCAACGGACCATGAAAAGTTAAGTCTTGTAACTGAAGAAAAGCATAATCCAATACCCCACCTTGCAGGAATCCAGCACTGCCTGACACTCTACAGAAACTGACCTTTTTGTCCTTCAGACTTGCCTACCAGGCCCCATCTTCTATCGCAAAAGCCAAATCATCTGATCCCAAACTAACTGTCAACTGCTTGTGATGGTGGGGAAGCCAGACATCAATCAATCAGTTTTTATCAGAGCCACTCTTCGTTTTTCTGTTGTGCTCATCTTATCATCTGACCCAGTTGTAGCCCTGACTTCAGAAGCTTAAGTAACTTGATGACAAAATATGCGTCTGTTTGTCCAAGATGCACATTGTTAAGGAGTGCACTTGTATTTTTAGCAACCAGCTAATATTTTTTCCAGATAAACTGTCAAATATTTGAGATTTTTCTCAGTTCTTATGTTTTTAGTATCCACTGAAATATCATGATGCATTTCTGGAATGACTATCAGGCAAGTTTTGTTTGCCTGAAAAATAGAAATATATATGCTTTTTCATTAAAAACAATAGGCAGCTTCCTTAAAAACTAGTTATTTGCAAGCCAAGGGCCTTTCAGAGGTATTCCCTCCTATTCACATACATAGTCCCATTCAATTGTACTCCAACATTGTTTGTATGAATATGGTTGATTAACACATTAAAACCGCCCAAAACAACACTACTTCTGTGGACATACAGATTTTCTCTTCAGCATCCTACAAAACTAGGGCATTTTGTCTGCATCAATTCCGAAAGTACGTATAGCAGACATGACACTCAAATATCAATCTGACTGAAAGCTTTCAAAAACGATCTGTTACTGCTTCCAAAAGTCTTTTCATGCATGTTTTTTAATTGAAGACAGTAACAACAGAAGGTGGGAGGGAGTGAGTAGAGTTGGGTTTGTTGGGTTTTTTTTTTAAGAAAAAAAAAACCACACACTACTGTAAATTCAGTTTTGATAATTTTACCATTGTTTTTGCTGGCTTCACAACTGTCTCCCAGTTTGATGCATCAGACACAGATGGTTCATTTTCTTTGTGTAAAGTTGCCTAAAATGTATAATGAAAGTCTTTGCTGTACTTCGGAACTTTTCAGAGAAGGGTTCTTTATTGCCATTAATACGAAGACTGAATTTGAAAGTGAAAAGTGAAGACAAAACCTAGAATATACTAATAATTTCAAGTAGATCTGACAATGTCTTTGAAATTTTTTTTTCACGATATCCTATAAACATTAACCTTTACGCTTGGTAATGGAAATATAACCAAGTATTAAACAGCAGGGTTCTAATGATGATCCCAGTTACAGGAGTAAAACACGGTACGTACTTTGAGGCTTGTGCTGTAACTGCAAAAGTAAAAATAGTATCACCTGCTACAGAATTTTTTCTCAGAATGAAATAACACCTCCATGTATCATGAGAAAAAGTATTTTCAAGATTATCCCATTTCAGCAGAGAAAATCTTTACAATATACACATGAAAAGACTTCTCTCATCATATTTGGGTCTACAACGTATTTCTTATTTTACAGTATAATTCATTCTGTTCTCATTAAAAAAATCACTTTTCAATAAGTAATAACTCCAAGTGTCTGTAACAAGTCATTACATTTTTCTGTATCATTTTTGCCACAAGAATATGTAGACTTTTGCATCTCATATATGATATGAAAAGTAACACGTATGGCACAGGGGGTAAAACCCGAACCATGGAATTCCTTTGAACGTAATGAAAACACTTCATTTAAACCTAGTCCCTATTCTACTCTACATTCTATTTCTACGTACACCAAACCATTACATACAACTTGTGGTTGCGGGTATTTTTAAGCTTCTATCCTATAAACATTTTCACATTCATTTTAAGTATTATCATCACAAGAACTGTTTCTATGAATGAAGTTTAAAAGCGCCTTCTGTAACTATCTCATACAATATTTTTATACCTTCCAAAAAACAGTCAGACAGATAGGAGACCCAGAAAAATGGAAAACGTTTTAGTATTTCACTGCAGTTGGTATTAATACTTCATTATTTGCAAAGGAAAAATGGAAAAGTGGCTGGATTCAAAAAGATTTTTTTTGTCTTCTGCTATACTGAATCTAAGGTAAAAAGACCAAGTACTGTAAAAACGGCATGTGATATGCAGTTGTATCAGCTCATTACAGACCGAAAGCTTCAAGTCTGCTTGTCCAGAAGAATAAAGTAACATCACTGCAACTCACCTATGTGAGTGCGAAGACTAATGTATGAGAAGAGTTTATAAAAGAGATGTCCAAGTAACTCGCTAACTACCAAAGCATTGTTATTTTTGATAGCCTGTCACTAAAGTGTATTCACATTGTGAACCTACTATTGTTGAATAAACCTTGATTACAGAAGTTCTATAAAACATTACAGTAGTATTCAAAAAATAAGGTTAAAAATCGCATTCTAGTTTTATTTACACACTTGCAGTTAAGAAATTGCATGAATATAAAGAAAGATAAAAAAGACAAATAAGCTTTACACCAAATTAGCTCTATAAATATAAAAGGTTTCTGAGGATTACTAATAAAATTACCATCTCACTTCCTAAACATGTTTTCAAACCCAAGCTAATTCTTCGAAATATTAAAACACATCAGCATTTGCAAAAGATGACATTACATAACATCCTTACTCATCAAAGGAAATATGGGACATCTGAAAAATGAGAAGATAGATGGAAAATAACCAGGATAAGATTTATTGTACATCTGTAATAGGAAGACAGGAACAATTTTTGTTTATTACAATATTTTTAACTTATACAAACTCTTGTCATGTTTATGATTACACAAAGTATCAGAAGTACTAAAATATAACTGAAGATTGTATCCATTTATATCAAACTAAGTCCCTTTTTCTGAAAAAGAAAAATCTACTGTGACAACCACCCGCATCTGCTACCAACTCATGATGGCATTACCCTTTCAAAGCATTAGATAAAACTGAGTAATCAATGAGAAATGTCAATACCGAGAAGTGATTCCTTCTGCACTGCAAGCTTTATGCAAGCATTTGTGTTTTGTTTTGTTGGGGCTTTTTCTGTTTTACGAGAACTCTTCTGCACTATTGCAAATGTGCTGAATTGCTCTTATTACATCTGGGATTTCCGAAAACAGTATTTATCTGCATCAGTAAGACACACAGACTTTTTGTTACTTCACACCCTAGGAATGAAAACCAAAAAAATTTACTATCTAGCCAATGACTAGGAGGCAAGCATATTGATACTCGTAATGTATGTCTGCAATACAGCATGTCCTAAGGAACTATCAAACAAATAAATACACGCGTACATTTACAAACAACTGGGTTAAGAAAGCTCATTTG
Source organism: Coracias cyanogaster (assembly GCA_033124195.1). Classification (NCBI taxonomy): domain Eukaryota; kingdom Metazoa; phylum Chordata; class Aves; order Coraciiformes; family Coraciidae; genus Coracias; species Coracias cyanogaster. Next base: position 29,443 of record JAVSBS010025135.1, on the reverse strand, counting down.
TTTCTCAAAGCAAAACTTGTGCTTGTAATTGTTAAGTCTTTAAAGCCCTTAGAACAAGATTTAATCACACTATGACTACATATACTAAGAAGTCTCAAGTGCATTGTCTAAGATGAAGACTTTTAAGAAGCACTTAAATAGAGAAAAAGAGAGCTGCAACATGATAAAACAGCATTATCAATATCTTGTTATCACAAACTCATGAGATAATTGCATCAACTTACAAAATTCAAAAATATCTGTAACCATATTGTAGTGTCTAGATTTTCCATGATGTTTATTTGCCATTAGCTCAAGAGTGAATGGAACACTGGTATTATTTCTCTAAACTTTTCAGATACTTTTTTGAAAAATCTCTTAAGGGAGAATGCATAATAAAATATGTTTCTTCTACCAGTCCATATTCTGTTTCTATGCTAATTCTATACTTATCTGTAACTAAGTGGAAGAAATCCTAACCATACATTGCATGGGAGAAGTAATATTACTGCAGAAATGCTATAGAATTTCCATACTTTCACTTTAAAAGCCATTTGCCCAATGCAAAAATTACTAAACTGTAAATAATCCTGACTACACAATTCTCCTCTACCATTGTGTCATCTGAAAAAGACAATCTGACAGTAACGGTAATGACACCCTCTCAGACAAGCCTGTGGGCATTAATATTTAAATCTTACCTATCCCTTGTGATTGGAATTCAGCCTCTATTCACAAACAAAAACTAAATCAATGTTCTTAGAGTTCAAACTAGATCCCTAAACAGTTTGCCACTCTCCATGCACAGATAAGATAAACTTTCTTTGACCCAAGAGATGAAGTTGCCATGACGATCAGAGAGTCCACTTTCTATATTGATATTTTGCTGATGTAACAACAAATAGAACCAGATCCCGGGGCTGATAATGGTGATTAATTAATACTAATATTGATCCCTACAAGCAAGAGACAAGGCTATTAACTTGAAGCCTGAAAAGTCAATTGTTACCTGTGGCAGAGATACTAGCAGCTGATTTTGAAACATAATAAACAAATGTGCTATCTTTATGCTAATACCTTTAAAGGGATACATCACTTTCTCAAGCACAGTAATTTCACAATTCAAACCTTTTATTTTAATTAAATCTTTTCATCTGCATCCAAAGAAGAGAAATGAACTTCAGGATTTCCAATAGAATCTATGTAAAATGCTACAAACTGAATACCTGTAACATGAACTACTAACAGCACTCTTGAAAAATACAGTGCAAAGAAAGCTTAAGCAGGGGTTTTTTAAGAATACATAATATACAAGTCATAGAATTTTGAATAAAAACTGTGAAAGTACATTTATCTAGTAGGAAGCCTATTTCGTACCTCATTTGAATAGAGAAAAATAATAAAAACCCACAGGTGAAAGCCTCACTGTTAAGATAACATCCTTGAAGGCACATCCATGCAAATCGAAGAGCAAAACTGGCTTCACCTACCAGTTAATTTACAGGCTACATTGAAATTAACTGCTATTATATCTTTGTGTTAGAGTGATTGCCCACAAACTAAATTTGAGATATACATACAGTTAGAATACCTCACCAAGAATATCTGAGTTTCTTTTTTTGTCCTCTTTAGGAACGCATTTAAAAGGCAACAAAAATTTTGTTTATAATATGAAAGAAAAAAGCTCCTCTCCTTTTTAAAAACAAAAATATTGTCCATCCTATAATTCACTCTAGTTATCTTACCAAGTAAAGTAGAACAATTTTCTTCTGACTTAAGAAACGGTGTTTTGATCAAAGAACAGCTTTTACTAGTATGCTGTATGACTTTACAGCAAGTTTTCTTATTAGTAACATACCTTTGTAGTACTCATAAAGTATATTTTACGTTTAATGGAGATAATTAGTACTGCTGATGGATAGCTTGGTTTCATCCTCACTGCATTAAACAGAGCCCTATATGAA
>JAVSBS010025135.1:0-22500 GCA_033124195.1 Coracias cyanogaster | reverse complement strand
GCACCAGAGCGGCTCCCGGCTTTCGCTCCCGTCCCCCTTCTCTCTCCTACGCTCAGCCTCTCCGGCAAAGTTTCAGCATTCGGTCCGTACTCTGGACCCCTCTGTTACTCCCCACAGCCACCTCTCTCGCGTCTCCCAAGAACGAGACAAATAAAAGTCTGTTAGAGGGAGCCCCCCTCAGGAAACTTACGTTTGATCTGCCTGGGTTTGCTCTGTTTCCTTCGGGACATGCTGCTCGGCTGCCGCTCCTGCCTTGCTCCAGGTACAGGAGTGGAGCTGGGAGGGGACGGGGGTGGAGGGAGGGTGACAGATCAACAGACGGGAGTCATAGAGGAGCCAGTGGCCGCCGTGAGATGCAAAGTCAAATGACAGAAAAACAGGGAGAGGGAAAGAGCGTGTGTCCGCGTATGACGGAGAAAGAGGGGAAGAGAAACGGAGATGGGGGTGGGTGAGACGGAGAGCGAGAATGAGGGGAGAGAGAAGCAGAAAGAACGGAGGGAGGGAGCAGGGGAAGGAGCGAGGGAGGGAGGGAGGGAGAGAGAGGAGAAAGGGAGGGAGGGAGGGAGGGAGAGGGAGGGGAGAGCTTGGCTCCTCGCTCGCTCTCTCCCTCTCTCGCCCGCTCTCTGCCGTTGCGGTGCCGCCTCCGCTCCCCGCGCCGCGATCCGCTGCGACTGACAGGCGGCGGGAGGTGCCGGCGAGGGAGGGGGCGAGGGAGGGGGCGAGGGAGGGGCTTTCCGGGACGGGGGGGCGGAAAGAGGGGGGCGTTTGTCCGTCAGGCTTGACGGGCAGTGGCTGCTACCAGAGACAAGTCCGCATGCAAATCGCCTCCTGCCTGTGGGGCACGGGCTGCTGAGGCGGGAGGCTTCAATTGTCCCGGCTCTGCCCGGGCGTCTGGTGGCGGGGTGAGCTGCAACTTTCCTGAAAGCAGCACGGCAGGAGAGCGGGCGAAGAAACTCCGTGACAGGCAGGCAGCTGGCAGGAGTGCTCCCGCCCCGCAGAAGGAGGCCGCCGAGGTGTCCTGGCGGAGCCGCTCCACCGCGCCGCCTCGGCCTCCGCGCCGGCGCCGGGGAGACGCAGCGCTTCCTCCTGCGCTGGCCCCGAGGCCGGGAGAGCCCGCGGAGTCCCAGGCTGGGCGGCGCGGGCAGAGTTTTCCGCCGCCACGCCGGAGCGCTGCCTCGGCGCGGGGGCGGCGGGAGCCCGGCCCGGCCTCGCCTCGCAGGTGTCGCCGCGGAAGAGCGCGGAGGCTGGGGCGCGAGGCGGCTGTGGACGGCCGCAGGGCACGCGCCGGGGCAGGGCCGTCCTCCGCGCGCGCGCGGGCGGGCGGCGGCCGGAGGAGCCGAAGGCGGAGCCGGGCCGGGCCGGGCCGGGGTCCGCTCCCTCCGCCTCCGCGAGGCACGAGTGTTCCTCGCTCGGGGCGTCCAGCCGCCGGCAGCAGCCGCGGTGGTCTCCCGCGGGTCACGGGGGTGTGGGCCGTGTGGGCAGCACTCCCTCTCATCTAAGTCACAGAAGAAAGATCAATCACGCGGGCAAACAGTGATGACCGCACGTAGCCGGAAGATAGCCCGGCAAACTCTCTGGGCTGCAATTAGTTTTGTCCTTCTAAATAGTAACGCTAGAGAAATTTTGTTTCTTGCACAGCAGAAACCAACATCTGATGCCGTTGTTAGTGATACCAAATAAGTGTTTTGTCAAAGCGAAGCTGTTAGCAATGCACATGTTTACAGCCTATCGTCAGGACAAAATTTCTCTTCCACATTCTATTTTCATGACTTGAATCCTCTATTTTAAATATGTAGTTGTAAATGACTCGTTGTGAACAGACCATGCTTTCTGTACCTCATTGCACTGCATCGCGTTGCACACCCGTTCCGAGATTCTCACTGTTGTCAAACGCTAACTTTGCAAAAAAACCCAAAACCAACCCAACCACACAAACAAAAAAGAATCTGCCTGATTTCACTGATGCCAGGTAAGGATATTTGATACTGAAACGTCTTTATTACCGTGCTTCCAGAAATTTCAGACCTGACACACGAATGTACCACAACATTAAGTGTACTTACAGCTTCACTAGCAGGAATTAAATCATTTTTGTTCACGTAAACTGTTAAGCATTTCTTTAACTCTTACCTCTGTGGTCCAAATACTCTCAGCAGAAACTGGTTTCATCTTGACCTTTCAAAACTTGCAGTGATTATTTATTTGGCCAGTATTGCAAAAGTCTTCATATAAGCAGCAGAAATTCTAATACAGCAGTGCGCTACAATTTTCCATCGTATTGCACTAGAAAACAATGCTTGTAAATGATAAGGAAATTTGCAAAAACATTTTTTATTAAACGATAAAGTTATATAAACTGTGAACTGTATTAAACATTCGTTGTTTTGATACATCAGAGAACCTGAGTAAATAATAAATGTTTTCCATTTAGCTGAAGTGATTGTGATGTGACAAATTTATATTCCGGTTTCTCTCCTTGAGGTGTACACTTACGTTTCAGTACCAATGTACTAGTGGTAGTGTTTTCAAGAAGGTTTTCTATGGCAATAGACAAACACGATAGGAGTCCACCAAATGAAATGCTCTGCTACGGCCTTGTTGCAGAATTAGGCTCAAAGAGGGGCTTGAATGGATACCGGTCTTTCAAATTAAAGTTAATATTTGATCTTTACCCATTGTCACCGTTTTCTTAAATCTCAGTTCAGTTCCCCAATCAGAATTGGCAATGTCTTTTCCTTCATACAGATTGACCGTTCTTTTCCATTTCTATTGTGTTGCCTACCTCGTACACAGTGTTTTTGTCTAAAGAGGTAATTTGACAGATACCAGCTTTCAACCTACTGCTGTTTAAATGTGAAAGAATGGAGTTGAGCACCCTGTTTCCACCATTTGGACAATATACCAAGTGGCCTTAAAAATTGATGTACTTTACGTGGTATACAACAGCAATGCAAACATATTGCAAGTGTTTATTCTTACTTACTGTTTAGGGTAAATTACATGAGCGCATGCTTATTATGCTGACTCTTGCTTTTGTAAATATTTAAGCAGCAATTTAAGTTACATATTTTGTCTGTTCTGAGGCATTAAGGCCATATTATACTTAGCCAAAAGAGGATATACAAAAATGTGTTATTTCTTTGACTGTTCAGAGAGATATATTTGATCACTTCAAGGATTATTACACTTAGTCACTTCAGTGTATTTCAGTGTATTTTGGATTTGTTTACCTAAAGGTTAGAAAGTTGTTTGTGAAATTCCAAAAAGAAACATATATATGCCTTCTGCTTTAAAATGTAATTAATGGTCTAAATTAATGTATTACTTTCTCTAATTCACAGAGGAGCTTTCATTTGGTACATTTTAGTACTGTGTGAAAATTACCCATTTTCTTTAGCAGAGCAAGTAGCACACAGCATATTCCATATTGAAAAAGCTCTAGCAGGCTGTGCCTAGTAGCTGAGGCTGGGCCAGGGCTCAGCTCAAGCACTGCACATAATCACTGACACTGTGTTATTGTTAAGCCCATCACCAGTGTTGTTCACCGGGAGCTGTTTCCGGTAAACAGTAAGGGCAAGGCCACTCTCTTTTGGCGTGGCAGGGGCTTGAGTTGTGTGGACACAAGATGAGTAGTGTAGCTTTCCCTCAGGGCTGGAGGATAGGTCCAGCAATTTCTGTTAACCTGCAGGGAGAGTAATTCACGGTAGATTTTAACAATCTTTACAATTTACTCTCCACCACCCAACTGCATAATTTTCTGCACTGCTGTAGCTATAATGATGTCCACACCAACATTGCAATGTCTGTGCCATTCACTGGCTCTTCAGGTTCACCTGTTGTATATTGCCCGTAGCAACCAGACATTGCTCACAGGTTGTTGTGCCACCATGACCAGGGGAACGGTAAACTTCTACAGGAGGCAACTACAGCATCTGAGCATGGTGGCAGAGGAAAGAATGTCTCCAGTTTTTGTACTGAGGGAATGCTGGCCATCTGTCCAAAGGCTAAGGGTACAGACAGATAATGTAATTTCGCTATAATGAAATCATGGAGTAAGAGTAGTTTTAAAATGTAGTGATATTCAACTGAAATAATAATTGGATGTGAGTAGTGGTGGTATAGGCCCATTTCAGAAAACATATGCTCTTATTTAATTACAGTATCTCAAGAAGAAGACAATAACCTCTACAGAGGTTCAATTTTTAATCATTTTGAGATTCTTCACTTCCAATTGTCTATACCTTACTAAGATCTGCGAAGATTTATATAAACTCTCTAACTGAATGGTTATCACAGTTCAAAACTTAAATTCTTGAAATGCTTGTACTCTGGCAAAGAAACTAGGAAAATTGCAGCTGAGGTTTTCGTGATCTTGAAGTGCTAGCAACTATCTTACACATAGATAACATGCATGCTTTTGAAAACAATGTCCTTCTTCAGAGAACACTTAATGATTTTTATAACAACCTTCCCATTCCCTCTCTGAGGAGAGGAAATACTAAAATATTGAAATATTATCTTGGCAGCAGAATTAATCTCTTGACTAGCAAGTATGGATTTCCTATCTTTTTTTGCAAAAAGAAGTGTACTGAGCAAAATCACTTCAGAATTCTCACATAAATCTGGAGATGGGCTATTGTATACAAGGATACCAATATATGATGAAGATATCCCAGAGTTCAGGCAGCAATTGGATTTGGAAGAAAATATGATCTGTTTCTGGGATATACACATAATCAAGTTCTAACCATTTAAAACACCCAATAAGAGTATGTAATGTTAAAAATAAATTGTGTAGGTTCTGTTAGGGTCTTTGGTGTTGATTTCCTTCCTAATGACTTAGATTCTTCCATGATCTTAATCATAGTGTTTGGATCTTTGTCTGAATGAAAAAGAAGAAAAGGGTGGTGTTTTCCCAAGTATTATCCACTTACAGTGTTAGAAAGAATATATGGCACACCTTTTTGTAACTTTATTCCTCTCCTTTCTTTGTTCGATACTGAAGCAGTTAACTAGACTGACCATGAAATTATTAAGGCTTAGAATTAATACCCCTATAACATGAATGTGGAACAATTCACACCTTTCCCAGCTGTTTGAAAGATCTACAGTTCATTCTGATTTCAGAATTTGGAGATTGTCTATGTGGTCATGCCAGACATACTTAGATTCTAAGACAAAAGAAAACAGACATAAGTATGTCACAGAGCAGACGAAAGATGATCAGTGTGAATGAACCTTGAATTTAGAAGTAAAGTTTCCTCTGACTTGAAATAAAAAGGAGAAGTTCTACCACTGTGTTCCTAGATGATACATAGGAAAAATGCTGCAAGGCAAATTGCTGACATGCATCAGAACCTACAGAAGATCTGAGGATATCCAAAGAGAATGGGTGAGACCATTGGATATGTATTGCCCTTTCAATTAGTCCTGTAAACAAGTTAGAACTGAATTACTACTACATTTTTTGTGAATGTTTTACTCCCTAGAAGTGATCACAAACCTATGTTGAAGTTTCTGGCTGCAAGATTTCAATGGATGCAGCAGTGTAGGAAGCCAGACACATGGAGTACTGGAATCAATGCTGAGTCAGACTTCATGTTGATAGCCCAGACCTTTGCATCCATTCTGGGAGATCTGCCAGTGTTCAGAGGCCAAAACCCATGTCCACTCCATATGGAGAAAGACGAATGGCACAGAAATAAATGGTGACCTCAGAAACTTTCTGGATTCCTAAGCAGACTTTTCCTAAAAAGGGTGCGCTCTGGATTTGAGTTCATTTCTGGTTGGTGCAAAGCTTAGTATTTTCTTGGTGTCAGTTTCCTGTCTCGTTTCACATATTTATTTAGAGCAGAAATCACTGCTTTCTTTCAATAATTCGGTTATGCAAGATACTTTTCATCTCACATTAAAATTTATATCTTATTTGTTATCCAGAAATAGTGGCAAAGATTATTCTTCATTTCCTGACTGGATGCTCTCTGATATTGCTCAGGTAATCTTATGGATGAACAAACAGTCTACCAAACTGCTTAGACTTTTTGGGCAACTTTAGATCAGAATCACGGAATAGCCATCATAATTCTCTTCATAATAATGTAAAATGCTCATTTTCACTGCACAGGATTGCAGTAGTACCCTGGAAAAATTTGCATTTACTTTTGAAAAATTATACATACGAAATAGCTCCTGATTTTGACATCCATGTTCTCCCTTATAGAAAAAATATATCTCAAGATCGGCAAAATTCTACTGCAAAAATGACTTGCCCAAGCTAATATATAGTGTGCTATGCCTTCAGCTGGAAAAGCAAATTCAGGAGCTGTGGCGTAGCTAGAGGAAGCTTTTTTGATTGAAGAAAGCTAAAAACGTGGATGCACGTTCTGAACGAGATACTGTATCACACATATGGCAGCATCTGGAGTGTGGGGTGTAAGGAACAGTGTCCTATGAGGAAATATTTCTGAATGCCTCGGTTGTCTGAAATGCAGCCCATTCACCCCCACTGCTTACAGATGGCCACAGAAAACTTGGAAATCGACTGAAGCATGTATATAACCCCACACCACATTGCAAATTTCTGCCAGTAGCAAGACTGCGCAGCTCACAGCAGCGGTAACTTACTGTTTTGGCATGTGCCTGGGCTTCAGAGGCCAGTTTTGTTACAAATCAGAGGACTTCTCTGCACTCCATGACCTCACCCTCCCCAGGAGCATACTACCCTTAGCACAGTCTTAGCACTGCACAGTCTGGACTTCTGAGGGAGGCACCTTTCTCAGAGCCACAAACAATAATGCAGCATGAATTTTCTTGCAATTTCTAAGCACAGGATTCAGAAGAAAATAGGAGAAAAAGGAACAAAAATGCAAGGAATAGTTGAATAGCAGAAACAGAGGGGAATAGGGAGAAAAGACAGCTGTAGTGCTTTAAAAACCTTTATTTCTATCTGTATTTCTACAGCAGTATTTCATGTAGACACATCATAACACTGAAAAGATAATATTAATATTGTCAAATTATGGTTTATGACTTTGGAGTGCAACACTCATAAAGTAGTGACATGAGTATAAAGTGCAACTTTAGTTGTGGAATTTGAACTAAATAATATTTTCCCTTCTTCTTGGTCTTCCATTCCAGAGTAACTGTTATGTAGCACCCTATCTGGGAATGATTAGCAGGGTCTCCATCATTGTACATAGCCAAATTAGATATTATAGGCATCTCAGTTTGCCTGGTTTTGGTGAAGGAGGTTGCATGCACACTAGCAGCTCATCAACATACATAGAAGCATGACAAAGAGTTTAAAAATATTAGAAACCTGGAAACATGTATGATGATCCCCCTATAGGTACAGTGCTACCTATAATGCATCTACTAGTTTACCATTATGGCTTTATAATCACATTCATCAACTTCTGAAACACAGTTTTTCTTTTGCTACGTATCTGTCTAATGAATGTTCTTACACAAGTGCGTAATGATAGCTGGTAGCATCTGTGGTATAACCCCTACTTGTGGTCTATCTGTTCCTCATATTATGCAAACGAGGCTCCCCCCAACTCAGAGCAGTAGCATAAGTTGCCCTCTGTATGTATCAGAATCAGTATTGTTTACCAATTTAAGGAATATTTAAAACTATGTATCATTATCATCATCATAAATAGGGAATAAATAAAATCTATTATAAAAGCCTTAAAGTCTATGTAGCATAGCATCTCTTTTTGAGGTTTGAGGTTCCTCTCAGTAGCATGGATAGGTTTTGATTTATTTAGGAGATGCTCATAATTCATGCAACTTCAATTTATACCATTAGCCTATAAATAAGATCTATTATATTAGAAAGGAAATCCTACCATGCAAACAGTCTTTCGAAACTGGGCTCTTCTAAAGTTTTCTATCTTTGGAACCAGACGCTTACTTTGCACAGCATACTCAGTGAAATAAGCAAAAAGTGGTGTTCAATGGACTGAAGAATAAATGGAAAAGGCTGTTCAGAACCACTCGGTAATTTGTAACCCCCTATTCTTTTGAGAAAATTGAAAAGATTTTTGATAGTCCAACTTATACCACAGTAAAACTAAATTATTCTCAAAGTTGCTTGACTTAAATACATCATTGATTTTGCTGATATTTGCAGTTTACATATTGTTTATCTCCTTCATATTACGTCTACTCAGAACAAAATTTAATTCAAATTCTCCTCTTCTTAAATCCACAAGTAACCTCCAAAAATCCACATAGCACTTTAAAAGGTAAAACTATGGTTCCAATTTTCTGAAGTGTCTCAGTGACTTAGAATCCTTTTCCATCTTCATTTTTAGTCCCTCTTGAAAATTAAATTTAAATTTTGAATCAAGCTGCTTCCAAAAATGTTGCTCTAGAGACAATCCTTTGACTGATACTGATAGTTAGGACTTATAATAGCATAAAAAGGAGGAAGTCAGAGTTCTTGATTCTTTCCCAGTCTCACTGATTTTGAAAGGATTAAGGTGGAAGCTCTCCAAATAAAAAGCCTGAAGAATAACCACTCCCTAGCCATTTCCCATGAGGCACCCAAGGGACAAAGTTACCCTCAATTTCATAAAATCATTTTCATGAGTGCAATTGAGTGTAGAGGACTTTTGCAGTGTTCTCCAATCATCAAAACTCATTACTTTGCACACATTGATGTAAGCAACAGAGTTTACTGTCTGACCTCTTTCATTTATACTGTTTGGTCCAAAAGGCAAAATGCTGGCCATGTTCCTACACTTTACATAATGTGCTGGTTTGGGCTGCTGTAGGGTTCGTTTTCTTCATAGTAGCTACTATGGGGCTATGTTTTGAATTTGTGCTGAAAACAGTGTTGAGAACACAGACGTGTTTTCCTATTGCCGAGCAGTGCTTACATGGAGTCAAGGCCTTTTCTGCTCCTCACACCAATAGGTGTGAGAGTAGCAGAAAGTACTAGGCTGGGGGTGCACAAGAAGTTGGGAAGGGACATGGCCGGGACAGCTGACCCCAACTGACCAAAGGGATATTCCATACCATATAATGTCACGCTCAGCAATAAAAGCTGGGGAAAGAAGAAGAAAGGGGGGATGTTTCAAGCGATGTCATTTGTCTTCCCAAGTAACCATTACATGTGATGGAGCCTGTTTTCCTTGAGATGGCTGAACACCTGCGCACCGTTCAGGGTAGTGTATGAATTCCTTGCTTGGTTTGCTTGTGTGTGTGGCTGTTCCTTTACCTATTAAACTGTCTTTATCTAAATCCATTAGTTTTCTTACTTTTCCTCTTCCAATGCTCTCCCCCATCCCACCGGGAGGAATGAGTGAGGGACTATGTGGTGCTTAGCTACTGGCTGGAGTTAAACCTTAAACCACAACACATACTAAAATGTCTTTGTTATGAACAGGATCTACTTCATACTCACTTACCTGAAAATCTAACTAGTGTTCAAGGTTCTCTCTACAGCAGAGCAAACAGACATCTGGAAGCACGTAAATGAACCTTCTTTTAGAATAGATACCCAAATAATAGATAGCTAAAGATGACTTACGGTAATTCTGCAAAAATAGTATTTTATTGACCTTTGAAAATGAGATACATTGACCCTGTTTTATTCATGTTAGAATTCTGAAGTTGTATGGGGATCAGACCAGAAGTCTCTGTAGTGCAAAAGCCCATGACAAAAAGTGGTAAGGAATGAGGAGAGCTGCATTTCAGTGAGAGCAAGCGGGGCCCTGAGGTGGGGCCTCATGACACAACAAGGGAAAGTCACTTCTCTAGGGCAGTTTTGTCAGCCATCCAACATGCCACTTGGACAGTGTGTGACTGGAGACATTCATGAGTTGGTCTCAGCCCAGTATTGCCTGTTTTAGGGGACTACTGGCAAACCCAAAAGCAGGCCATGGCTCTGTGTTTACTCTGGTGTATATCACTAATAATTAAAGGCTTTTAAAATCCTGAAGTGCAATATTTGACTCTAGCTATAATTAATATAGCTGGTTTTTTTTCTGCAAGATATGTAATCTATCCCATTAACTGTATTTCTAGTACTGTCCCACTGATTAAACACCACAGACTGAATTACTCTCATTGAACTCTGCTCACTTCGGTTACATAAACTGTTAACAAAAACATATTACTGTGTTTGCTCTTTTAAATTTCTTATGTATGTGATATTATTTCATGGGTACATCAGTGGATACTTGAAATCTAGAGAATGTCTGAGCATGGTATTTCTACAAGTTTGTTTGTTTACTCATGAATTCAGAACACTAACTTCTTAACTGCCACTGGTAAGCAAAAGGTTTATTGTTTGTACACAGTCTTCTGAAGGATAACTTAATTTACTGCAAGTGGTCTTTTAACAAACACAGAGGACTTTTTTCGTTCCATGTGTCACAAACTATTTCAATAGATGTTAATCTAACTGCAGCAACAGTGAGAACACCAGTGGTGGCTCCAGGGGCTTTATTTTCACGTTATAATTTTGAGTTTACTTGTGTATGTAGTAAATACCTTAGCTTGTTGTGTTCAGATTAGCTTCTCTTTATGTGGAAATAGTTCTATAATGAACACTAAACAGTCTAATTTAAGGATCTTGTATTCCTACTTGTATTTTTCTGTTTTTTCAACACTGACCAACAAAATCCTAGAGAGATTTTTGAAATGTGATCCTTTCCCTGGAGGTTGTTGCCATGGCCACTCTCTGGCCATGAAATGGTAGATTTCATGACTCAAATAGCCACAGATGAGCATATCTATTCAATGAGCTTTTGCACTTATTTTAATTTTCCTTTCACTCTCGGAAACACTGGTGCAAATAAAAAGGGCAAAATTTTACATGTGAAAATACTGATTCTTAGTCATTGATACCCTGAATAACACACTGGAATTATTAATGAAGACTCTTTTTTGTATTGTTTTAGTGTCACCTGTCTCATTATTTTTGTAACATCATTAACAGTACTACTTCCTTTCCTTCTCACCACTTTGCTTCCAGATAGCATCTGTTCCTTAATCCATCATTTTAGCCTGTGTATCAACTATGTGAGATTCCGTATCATTTCTGGACTGGGAATTTTAGGATGACAGAATGGAAAATTTACCTCTCCCAAGCTAATGAAGAAATCAAACCATTTTTCCTGTATTTTCTTGTCATTATTCTTGTCATTATACTCATGTATTGCTCCATAGTGTATTCTGTGCTCCTGATGTTTACGCTACTTGGACACCTGGTTTATATGCTGTCTTTCCTGTCTCTCAGGATGCACCTGCTTGTGATGATAAAACAAGGTAATTGCTATTCTTGTCCTGTAAAGAGAAAAATATTGCTTGAGCTATTGATAAGTACAGGTAGACTAAGTACTGAAACAATTCATAACAAAATTTTCCCAAATGTACTATTTTTTTTGTAATATCTTTCATTATTGCAAAGTACAAAATTTCTTCCAAATTAGAGACTGATCAACAATTTTGAGTAGATATACATCTAAATAATACATGCAAACTCATTACATTTTCAACAATGCCTAAAAATGGAAATGGATGCAGATTTTGTATGATTAGCATACATAGATCAACTGAAGAAAGTGTAGTATCAGATTCTGAATTAATTTTCTTAGACATTCACAGTTTATATCTATACAAATTAATTTATTCTATAAAATCTATGTGGCACTAGGACACATAATGGCTTTGGGGCTACTCATGTTTTTGAGCGTTTTGAGTCATAGTGAATATTCCCACAAGCAAGTGTAGAAGTGAGATTAAGCTTGGAGCTTGGTAGTAAGTACCTGCAGGATACAGCTTTCATTTTGTTCACTGCTTCTTAATGTGGATATACTAACATCTGAATGGCTAACTTATGTCTCTTAAAATAGAAAACATTTCAAAATATATAGTAGAAAACAAGTGGAGTAGCTATCAAGTGGTTTAAAAATGAAGGTGCTGCCCAGATATCTCCTTAGTTTTAACCCTGTTGCAGGTGAGGTCAAATCAACTTTTGATTACCTTGCCCAAAATGTGGTTTGTGAACTTTTTTCCGTACATGTTTACTGCATAGAAGATTGCTAGCTGATATTTATAGAAAATTAACATTTCTCTTGCTTTCAAATGACACCCAATGAGTGACTTCCAACATTTTTTAACTGTAATGCATTCTGCCAGATAACATATGGTCTTGCAGCATGCAATTCAACAACACATACACAATGCACCTATTTAACTGGTGTCCAGCCCATCATTCCGCCTGGGGTTTGGTAAAAAGGCCTCTGGTTGCAAGATATGGCACCTGCATGAAGAACCATTGATTTCTGCCTCATGTAAACTAATCTTTGATCCTTTGAAAGATAGAAATATATGTATGTTTATGGGTATTGCCTTATTTTATTACCTATTAGTCACCTCATATATTCCTTTTGATTCCTATTCGCTTATGTATATGGTTCAGCTACCTTTCATATTCTCGTAAGTATTTGTTAATGTATATCTCTTGTTCTTTGTTAAACTTTGTTAAACACCGTGCCATAGAATGTTAACCTTGGTCCCTGGTGCTGCAGTATGAAAATAAAGGAATTTCAGCAAATAAAAAGCAAGTCAGGTAACCTAAGGAATGACTTATGAGTAATGCTGATGAGAACCAAGTGTATTGTACCAAGACATTAGTAGGACTTAACATTGGGAAAAAATTTTCACTAAAGTATAAAATATAACAAGGAGTAGTGGCATAGACTTCTAGAAAGGAAAGTTTAGGCTGCTAATCAAGAAAATACCTGTCATGTGAGTTTTGCATAATGGAATTTTTTTTAAAATGGTGAAGTACATTATTTTATAACTAGATAGGGGGAAAAAAAGAGGAAAATTTAATTTAGATTTCCTGCATTTGGACTAGATGATATAATTGGACGGTCCTATTTCTAGATCCTTTAATTCTAAGAAATCTTCATTCTATGAAAACACACAGCTGTAATCTATTTTCATTAATTGTATTATTTCATGTTGGGTTGTATATGTTTTGTTAAAATATCTACATATGGAAAAGAGCCTCTTGAACTGAATAGAAGAAAACAAGTTGGAATCAAGTTCAACCAGTTCCGGTTTTTAAATTTCAGAGCAAGGCATTTATAAAGAGCTTAGAACACAGAGTTATGCATATGCTAAATGCACCTAGTAAAAAAAACAGCTATACCAAGGGATGTCCTTTATGACACACAGCAAATCGAGCTCCACTATCTCCCTTTTAGGACAGGAACAATTATTAATCATTGATTGCTTGTTCAGAACAGATACCCCTGTTCTCCAAGAGCATTGTAAATCTTGAAATCATCACAATTTCATACCATCTGTTCGAAAATATGCTAGCTCACACACAGCTCTAGACTTCAAACATTGTATATGATCTGAATCTTAAACTGAGCTAATAAGCAATGGTCTACAAGACAAGCATCATTTCTGTTTCTCCAGGTGATCTCCTGCAGTGTTCTCTGTTTTCAAACTGCATGAGAAAGTCAGAGGCCAGTTCTCTTCTGTGAAACTAGTGCCGTATCTCCCTTAAACTTCAGTGATGGCAGTAGAAGGGAAGTGTTGAAGCCGTTCCTTATGTTAAAACTGTACAAACTTCCAAACTGGTAATGAAATGGAGATCATTGTCCCAAATCAGTTCATGACATCAGTGTATCCCAGCTGCAATAATGTTAAACTGATACCAGAGAATCACAATATCACTGAAACAAAGCACAACTGCTTTATATTATCACTTACTGGTGTTTGAATAACTCATGCTAGAATAGTACTTCCAAAACCTTCCTTAATTCTGACATAAAGCTAAATGGGTGAGAGCAATATATTTCACTTAATGCAGATGATGTATTGCTTTCTTGTTAGATTTACCTTAGTTGAGATTATTTTTCCATCTTATGATCATGACTGAATCTCCAGCTACAAAATGAAATTGATTAAATTCAACTACTTGACCTTGTCAGCTACTGTCTCCAGCTGCCTCTTTACTGACTACCATTTCCTATGGGCTTTTAAGCAGTGGAGCTGGAATATTTATACCCTATCCCATGTTCTCTGTTCCCAGTAATGATATCTTGTCCAAAATAATTATTAAAATTAAGAGTTATTTAGAAGGATGGGCTTCTATCCCTTTTGGGCTGAGTTATCTTACTTAAAACATTTATCTCATCCATATCTTACCTTGTCACATACATCTCCAAGACAACTGTTTAGCACCAGCACCAATCCCTCTTGAAGTAAAATTTAAATTTAAAAAAGTTCTAGGTGAAAATAACATTGCCTAAAGATGTTAAAGTTATTATTTTAGATTTAGCTTAGCAGTCACTAATTAAGAGTTTTTAAACAGTAGCTTTATGATACAGTGTCATTTTGGGGGGGTGAAATCAGAAACTTTGTTTATTCCAACGATTTATCTAAACTGCCTTTAATTTCAGCAAGGGCAATCCATAGTCCCATTTTTCTACTGTAGACCAACTTAAATCAAACCTTAATGATTGAAAATCAATTAAAAGTCCAAAGTGATATAATTTGTTTACTTACAGTAATGTTTAACTACATTTTCTTACTCTGAGATATGTAAAGATACAACATCAGTAAAGAATTGTAGTAATAAATTCCCCATCTTCAGTGAAGTATAAAACTTCCAACTAGTCCTTTATGTAAAGTCTTGTTGCATGTTAGTAAGGTGTATACGCACGCCTTGACTCAATATGATCACAGAAAGATAAGCCAATTGTAGGAGCATCAAAATGAATGTAAATTTAATCAATGACACCAAAAATGAATGAGACTATATTGAACATAAATAAAATTCTCTAGAGACTAAAGTTTCCATTCATGAAAGCCATAATGTTTTAGGTCTTCTGGCAGAAGGGAATACAGGTAATCTAACAGGTTTATGGGAAACAAGTTGTTTCAAAGAAGGATCATAGCACAGAGTACCTGTGATAGGAGGGGATAAAGCATAGTAATTTTAAAATTTGTTTCAGTTATATGCAAAATGCATGTCATTATGTCTCAAACAAAAGATTATTAAAGCATTTGTTACAGACCAATTTACAGTATTTAATTCAACAGAAAAAATGATGGGAAATAGTTTTGTCTGATACGAAATTGCTCCACTGTTTGGTACATGTGAGACATCATAAAATGCCAGTATCCTGAGAGACACAAACTTACCAACTTTACCCGAAGTGGTCACATTATATTGGGTTCATTCCTTGCTGCAGTGAAGTAAAGAGGGAAGATAAAGATTCTTTTATGCCTCCACCAGTTCAGCACCATCCTGGAGATAAGAACCCAAGCCAGCCTTCAGCACAAAGCTGGAGAAATCACAGGGGTGCTGTAATGTCTGACAACTAGAACAAAACACTCAGTACCCTCTGTCAGCCAGAGATGGGAAAGCATTCCATGCTGCACCCTTCCCGCTACTCATTGCCTCCAGGCATCACAAACTGTCTGGCTGTATGTAAATATATCCCATTCTTGAAGTTATCAGAAAGTGATGCTTTCTATAAAGATTGTTTAGATTCTATGGAAAGGAAACGTATGGTCATTTTACTTCCCTCCAGGAATGGAAAATGGTATTAAGGACCTTACAGCTGGTCCATTTTGTTTGCTGCAGCACACTATTTTCTGTGTGTTTCACAAAACACACAGATAGACACACACCTCAGGTGTGAGAGTGCATGCAGATATTTACACACATATATATTGTCTATATAGCAACATGCATGCATGCATAAATAGACAATTTTAAAAAGAAATCCAGAAACTCATTAAATGATGGTACCTCAACTGAAAAAAAAAAGAAAAAGCACTACTCATTATAATCTTATCACATTATTTTCATATTAAACTCTGTCTTTGATTTTATGATGTCAGGTTTGATCTTGCACAGCTTAGGTGCAGTATGTTGCCTCTTTCTGTGAACTATCCTCCTATCTATTTCCTAAGCTGTTGTTCCACACTTGTAATCATGTCATTTGAGTGCCTTATGTATTCTAAAAATAACCATAATAGAAGTTGCATGTAAGTGCGAGGTGAGAAGTGATGAACAGGACAGCGACACAGCACGACTGATCATACTGAATGTAAATGGGAGACCAGCCCGCACTGCATAGCAATAAATGATTACTATTACTACCATTTATAAAGAACCTCAAGGTGTCAGAGGCCCTTCAAAGTATATGCAAAAAGATATATTCCCTCCCCTAAAGAGTTTATAATCTAGAAACGTTACGAGGATGTTTTTTCTTGTCTCATAGGACTAAAGCAAAATAGAGAATGGTGAGTTAAGCGCTGCATTATATTCAATCATGCTTAAGTCTATACTGCGTCAACAAATTTTATTCTGTTCCCTCCTACTTTGTAATATATTTTTGACACTAAGGAAGGAGCCATACCAACAGGTTGAGACTTACTGAAACCCAGCTTGCAAGATATCAGTGTTTAAACTCACTTGCCTAGCCCACAACTTGCAAATGAACTTGAATGAACATCATTCTATTTTGCTTGCTCATCACAACTTCAACTAAGTCAAACTTTCACTTCCTGGAATCATCATTTCCAAGTGATCCCTCCAGCAAAACTTTCCTTTGGCTCCCAGCCAACTGCCTGCACTTGTCTACAAGTGTGTCCTGTACCACGGACCCTTGAACAATGGAAGTTCAGAAGTTTCCACAAACGAAACTAATCCATCCATCTTTTCCACTGCAACAGAAAGTACCCTTCAAAAAAGAGAACAGTAAACAGTTCCTGAAGAGGAGTATTCCGTTCCACAGAATTAGTTCATCAATTCCTTTCCCAAACACGTACATCCCTAATCAACTTCTCTCCTGCAATGCTCACTGTAGCATTAAACAATACCACAGTTGCTAACAAGATGAATGTAAGCAGAGGTGAACTAAACTTTAGAGCTCTATGGAAATTATATTACAGAGAGATATCATATATCTGAAGGTCAATAAAGGTGAGCACAAAGACAAGAATCTGATATATAATAATGATTAAGGATATGTAGTCTATGATTTAAATCCTCTGTATTATCATATCACATGATGTTCATCAAAGCTACATAATTGTTTTCCATGATGGTACTTTAGTTTCTTATGCTGTTAGGTAGATGTCAGTATAGACTCTAACAGCCAAAGGAGACCAGGAATTAAATCTGACTCTTCTGAAGTTAGTGGAATCGCTGCCATTTACTTCGGTAGGATCTCACCTTGAACATTAACAATAAAATTAATTCAGTGGGATTGCTCAAAGGTTAAAGTTCTATTTCAGTCAGAAAAAGTAAAGCTAAATCTCACTTTTAGTGAGAATGGGTTGTTTTCTGTCCAAATGCCATTTATATCTATGTACTATAATAAAATATTTTATTTTTATGGAGATTGATTTGTAGTCTGATTTTTGCTCACCTATATTTTTCCTTTTCATGTCCTCCACAAGCTTAGAAAAAGGTGGAAAGGCAACCTATTGACATACAGTGTTGAAAAGTGAAACCAATTTTAAAAGCGCATTTCCACTCTGAAATTGCAAGTAACCTTTAAAATAAGTATACCTGAACAAGATTAGAAAACAAAGCACACTGAGCCAGACCTTCCAGGCAGCTGAAGTAGCACAGAGGGACCACTGCCTTGTAGGGGAGTCCATCCAGCTCTGTTCCAGGGAACATGAAAGCACTAACGCCTTCGTGATCGTACAAGGTGATGTCTTTCCAGATGTCAAGGTCAGGACACTGGGCAAAGTCAGCATGGTAGTGCTGTCTGTTTGTGGGTTCTGATTCCCAGTGTTGGGAGAGTTTCACAGAAAGCGTAAGCTAAAACAGGAACTGGAGGCTGGGGACCACCAGCAAGTGGCAAAGTAAGATGCTCCATGGGCTGCCAGGAGACTCTTTTTGGGTTTAATTGGAAACGTGTTTGCCAAACAGAGGAGTCAGAAGGAATATTGCAGTTTTGCAATGTTGACATTGTTTTTTATAAGGAAAACCTACCACCTTGAAAGAATCTTAACCAGTTTCCAAAGGCATGTGAGAAAATTAGTCAAAAGAGGTGGGTTTTTCAGTATAGCTCCAGCTTTGTGTGGCACGTGTGCAGTGACAGAATGCTGTGGTGTGCGTGGCTAGGGAGTGAATGGAGCCCAACAGTGTTATAATGTTCTTCACGTTTTTCAGATAATCCTTATGTATAAGTAATGACTGTCAGCAAGATGTCACCTCACCTTGCTTATGAAAGGAGCAGTGATACCTGTAAAGCCTGTATGCTCAAAACAGTCAGTAGAGGGGAATTTGCATTCAAGCAGGTGAGGTAAGCTCCAGGATCCAAGTCACATCTTCCAAGTATGACCCTTCAGTAATTAGTAGCAATTTAAAAATTTCTTTCTATAGTATGTATCAATAGACTTGATATGTCAAAATGAGAGTATATATTACTGACTTTGGTTATAATAATGGTAAGACCTGCATCTTCTTTGCCTCCAAAATTTCCCATGTGGAATTTCACTTCTTGTTTGGTCTATCAGTAATGCGATACAGGATTTTATTAAAAGAATCGAATGTGACTGTCAACTGACAGAGCAGTAGTATTGAATATCTTGTGCTGGAAAGTAGAAATAATGCTGCATGGGAAATATCAATATGGATTAATCTATGGGCCATGGAGTTGACCGTTTATTAAATTGGTTTTAGTTGTATAATGTGTATTAAAGTGAGATAAATTCACAATTCACATTTCATTGATTTAGCTAAGTTCAATTGAGAATTTGTGTTGTTGTTTTTTGTCTTTATATTTGACTGTTTCTTTCTAGAAGCTTAATCAGTGTAAGCTTACATAGCCAATACAACCTGCTGTGAAAGCTTGGATCTTTAATACTGTACCATAAGCTATGCTACTGAGGTAGAAAATTTACTGCTGGCCAGAAAAATATAAATACCCTCACTTCAAGATTATGAAGTATATTTTGTAAATATCTCCAGCTGGTCTTCCAGCTAGCTGGTTTCAGAGAGGGTATCTCAGACACAGAAAACAGTAAACTGTGCAGATATGAATGATACAGCATGCAAATCCAAAACTATAATGCTTTTCTGTAGTCAGATGCGTATACTAAGTCCAGTGGCTCTCATCATCTACGTACTGCACAGGTACTGCATTTAAAGGAAGCCTTTGACTTGGTAGAAAGCCCCTGAAAAAAAATCTGTGCAATGATTATTTTTAATTGTCCTTTGCTGTTGAATACTTATTTTTCAGTTCATGGGACAAAGTATTGTTGTTTTCTATCTTACATTAAGTATACCCATTTATAACAAAAATGTGTATTATTATGCATAACAATGACATATTTAAAGTAATGGATATTCACATCTCCCTTTGAAAGATATAGTGTGATTCTGCTATTCTGTATGTATCAATAGTCACTTTAATATGGAATGAAAATATGTAGTAACTTTACAGAAATTAATTCCTATTAGTCAGTTTTGGCATAGTATTGTAGAAACAAAATGATGGAGAAACAGACAAAGAAGAACTGTACCTAGCCTACTCTACTCAGCTAACTTTGTGTTCACACTAACGGGGCTATTTACCATTGAAAAATGAATGTTTCTCACAGTTGTGCTTATAATAAACACAGATTTCATTTTAAGTAGACGGTGTATTTAAATTATTCTATGGAAATCAGCTTTGCATTGTTATCCATAGGTTAGCAGTGAGATTGTACAAAGATTTTACAACAGCATAACTATCCAGCTGAGGGGAGGCTCAATACCCAGCTCAATGGTATTTCTGCCTACTTCTACTGTGCAATGCCTGGAATTTTATATTTGGTCAACTTCTGTGAATCAGTTGTCAAACCCCATCACTTTTCCTAGTAGCTGGACAGGGAAAATCAGAAGTAAATGGAACTCTGATTACCATATTCAGAACGTAAAAGCTCTTCTATAGCAGCCTATAGACTTCCTAGCATAACACTTTGGTGTGCATCTGTTTACAGCTTTTTAAAATATGGAAATTTTTGAATAAATTTCTTCTGAGACACTGAAGATGGGTGTCAGAATGGTAATGGAGAAAAGGATAGTAAGGGAAAGGGATGCACACAGAGAAAAGTTCTGGCATGAAGGTAAGACAAGACTGTATCCTAGTCTGGGAGAAGAAGAATGGTAGGGATATAGCTAGAAAATCTAGAACAAAGTAATGAACTGAAGGAGCTGCAAAGAGTTTGCGGCTTACAGGGGAGTGGGTAAGTTGGTAGCCAGTGCACTTAGAGGGGAGAACAAAGCCACCTCAGGGTGCACAGTAGGCTTGACCTATGGAAGAAATGCACTACATGACCCTTCTGTTGATGAAAAAACAGCAACAGTAATAAAGGATTATTTTCTCTGCCACTCAAAAGCTTGCCACATAGTACAGCCTTTGATTGATAGTAAAATTAAATTAATATGAAATAATCTTGAAATTACAAAGCTTTCTAGAAGGGCCTTTGATTCTATACATGACTCAAGGAAACATAATTTTAAAGTAAATGTGTGAAACTGAAATTAAATAGACTAAGTTGGAAAAACCACCTAACCACAACCACTGCCACTTCACTATAGATGCTTCCTAATCTTATCCAGTCTTCATATAGTGCAATTATAGGTTTTGAAGAAATATTTAAAACAGTGGCATATGTAGATAAATTTGACTTCTTTACAATCCTACAGTTTGCCCCATTTCTGAGATAAAGTTTTAGACAAGACTAGCAAAAACAGGTCCTTCTGTGTTTCTGGAAATTTGTTCATGATGATAATAATGATGTCCATAGTGGACATCACCTTCCCTTGCTAACCTCTTCCTTCTAAGCTCACGTATATGTGCATCTTGCAAACAGTAGAGCTGTGAGCTTCCAACTCTGTAGCATGAGTTGTCTATTTACAATCTGGCCTTCTCATTGGCCTTCTCTCTCAAGTGGGAAATGGAAAATACTGTTTTTCTTAGAAAAATATTCTTTTTATCTCTTTTCTTTTTCCCTTGGGTCTGCTGCTTTTTTCCCCCTACTATTCTGCTTCTACTATTGCATTTCCTCTTTTTTTCTCCAGGGTTTTTGCTAGTGCCCTTTTAAAGGGCTAGGAAATACTTTTTGCAGTTTGTGCCACCTTCTGAGCATGGGCGAGATTTTTTGAGAAGGGTCATAACTATAGCACAAGGTAGAAGGTGATAAGTCTATTTCCCAGAGGTAACTCCATTTTCTTATGCTATGACATATTTTGTCAAATCATCCAGCACGAACAAGTCTTTCCATACTAGTATTGGTACCTGATAGTACAGGAATGGTAGAGTGTGCACAACTATGCAACTCTTGGCTATGTTATTGCTTGCTTCTGTGTTCATGCTCTTTCCTCTTTCCTTTTTTTGACTGACCAAACTCTCAGCTGAAGGCAATGTTTAAATATGAGCAGCTTCCAGGCTCTATTTCATCTCAAGTCTATTTGGCACTGCACTGAAGCTTCAAGATTTTCCAAGCAAATCTAGAGGGACTTCATTCCCTCAGTTTCACTACCTGGTAAACATCTGGTTGCAATTCCATTTTAAAATCAATGTTAAAGGATCACTGACTTACTAAGTATGACATGTATGACTTTTCTAACATTCAGTATTCTTGTGTCTCCAACTTCTGTGTCCATTAGTCAAATGTATCAGAACACCAGTCATGGCATTAATTTGTTCTTGTGTGTGTAACTGATATTCGTGATTTAGTGCATGAAAGCTATTACCTCCTGTTCCTGCCACTGGCCTTTTAGGACATGAATTTTATTTAATTTGAATTTCATATATGACACAGTATCATATATGAATGGCAAGCAAATTCAGGCTTGGAGTTTTTTAATTACAGTAATTGTCAGCGATACATGTATTATGTTTATTTCTAAAATGTTGTATATGACCATTACTCTACCATAATAAAAGAAAAAGAAGAAAAAACCAAAACCAAAGACCTCAGAGTAGGTTTTTTCTCAACGTTGCACATAAATTATTTTATATATATTTCTGAAATAATGAGTTTTTAAAAATTATGAAATAAACTATGAAATAAAGCCCTTCATAAAATTCACAAAGAGGCAAAATAAATGGAAGACACAATAAGGTAGAGTTTACAGCATTACAGCAATACCTTAATATTAGCGCTTACAGATGGCACACAAAATTAGGTTCTTTAGAGTATGTTCCCAAGTCCTATCTGATGCATCTAATGTAATTTTCAACACCCAAAGAAAATGACATTTTAAAAATTTAATATTCTAGCAAAATTTGAGAAACTAAGCTACGTATACTGTACCTGAGTCTTAAGAAGTCATTTAAACTGATCTCCCATCAGTGATATATCATAGAATCATAGAATGTTAGGGGTCGGAAGGGACCTCTGGAGAGAATCAAGTCCAATGCCCCTGCCAGAGCAGGACCATAGAATCTAGGGCAGGTTACACAGGAACGCATCCAGACAGGTCTTGAAAGTCTCCAG
>JAVSBS010025133.1:33869-110725 GCA_033124195.1 Coracias cyanogaster | reverse complement strand
GCTGGTGCGGCCGCCGCCCCCCCCGCCGCCGCCGCCCACGGATGCGCCGGAGCTGGCCCGCCCCCGCAGGTCTGTCGACGCCGGCGAAGGGGCGAGGGGCGGGGGGCGGCGGGCCCGGCCGCCAGTCTCGGCTCGGGGGCGGAAGGCTGTGGGCGGTGCGGCGGAGCCAAGCCAGGCCTGGCCCAGCCCGTGTGAGTGTGCCAGGTGGTCACCGGCCCCCGCGCAGGCCCCGGGGCGGCGGGCGCCGCTTGCCGTGCGGGTGTGCGGGGTCGCGCCGCAGGGCCCGGGCGGGCCCTGGAGCGCGGCCTTCCGGCGGGTTGCCGCGGCTCGGGGCTCGGCAGCCCTCCTGGCCCCAGCTCCAGTGGTACCTCAGCCCTGCGGTGGCCGGGAGCGCCTTGACAGCCTCTGGTCGCGGCCAAGGTGACCAGGACACCGGCATGGCAGGGTTTTGCCGGGTGGCTTTGGAAGGCCGTGTCCTTGCCTGACGGGCACGGGCAGAAGAATTAAACCGACCCCTGACCCCTTCCTGATACTTCCCCCCTGCTCTTTTACAACGTGGCGATGTTCTGTCCTCGGTACCCGCTGCAGGTGTTGGGTTTTTTTTGATGGAAGAGTAATATATCGGGTAGTTCTATTGTATGGAGATACCTCCCCTGCCCAAGACTTAACACTGTACACCTTGTGGTGAATGCACAGCTTGTAAACTTCTTCCAGGTCAGCTTTATGGGTGGAGAATTAGGCTTCTTTATATGGTATGGCACACCTGTCCTGGGAGGAAAAAAAACATCTAGCATGTTGAAGTCGCCTTATTTGATAAGGATATTCCATACCTCTCTGGTTTCAGTTATCCATGACAGACTTTTGGAGGTACTTCATTATCTTCATCAATTTTTGTCACTGTCAGCCTTGTTTTATTAGCATTATTCAATCTTAAGAGCTTTAGCGGTGATTTGTATGGAGAATATAGGAGAAGATGACCATGGTAGTGGATGAAGAAGTGTTTTTGTAAAATATGTGAAGACATATTAATGACTACTCCTGCAGAGCATAAATAATGTTCGTTAGCATTGGTAGCAGGACTTCATGTGTGTGTTAAGAAGTTCAGGAAGGGTACTGTCAATACCAGGAGAATATTGATTCATATGATAGTAGCCTGTGCAATGTATTTCTGTTTAAAGTGATCTTGAAGAAAGCTGGGTAAACACTTTGCTTTCAGAAGTGTCTTGCTGTTTCTTTTTCATATGCTTGGGTTGTCCTCTAGAAACCTGGGTAGAATAATTCACGAGACACTCCATGACATTAGGTTACTTCTAGAACTGAAAGTGCCAAGGTGAGAGCTAGCTCACAGCTCGAGACACACATGCCATACCGCAGAGCAGCTGTAGGAATTTGCAGCTGCCCTGGGCTTTAATTTACTTTCACTGTTTTAAGGATGCTTTGATGCATTAAATATCAGGTTGTTCTTTTGGTTCACTGCTTCTTTCTTATTTTTGACCTCCGGTAGAGATTTAATTAATATCTTCCTTTACGTTGCTCTTAGCTCAGCTTGATTCCTTGCCAATCACTGTTTTCGTTTCAGGGCTGATTTAGGAAACATAGCAGAGTGGAACAATCCTAACTATTTCTGACTCTTGCCTGCTGTACTGTGTGCTGATTTTTGACTGACAGTCTCAAGGCTGAGTGGGCTGGAATGGTCTATGATCATGCTGGTGGTCTCTGATTTGTTTAGCTGCTGACAGCTGACATCTGTGCTGGAGAACCGCATGTGCAAACGGAAGAACTAGGAAGAAGTCAGTTTTGCTGAGTCGAATTAATCTGTAGCTGAAATCTGACTGGAATTATATGATTGGTGGGGTTTTCCATTTTTGTTTCATACTTGCATAAAAATGAAAGTGTTGCTTTTTCATGAGATGGGAATAATATCTGTGACAACAGTTTTCTTCACCTGTGATCTTTGTCTTCACAGGACTGACATAGCCCATATCCACTCTTACAGATTGTGTATTCAGTAGTTACAACTTAAAGTATGGCTCTGGCCCCATTTTGAAATTTAAATGGAGCTGGAGGGAAGTGAATGGTACCACTTGTAAGCTCTTTGTTTCTATTCCATATTATGTCATTTGCATCCATTTTCAAATCTCCCTGACAAATTGTTGTTACTTTGCTATGCGCTCTTTGCTAAGTGCTAGAAGAAAGATTTACAGACAAATTAGGAAAAAATGTTAAATTACCTGTACTTAAGCTTTCCGCTGTAGTATGATAAAGTGAGAAAAATGTTCCTCTCATTCCCTTCTCTCCCAGCTCTTTGCAAAGCACTTCAAATGAGGGTAGGTAACTCTTCAGGAATGAGTGTCCACTCCTGAGGTATGTGTGCAGAAGTTTGGTAGTAGAAGGTGATACTTGCATGGAATAAGATAGGTGGAATAATAATTCCTATCAGAATGGGCACAGGTATGAAGTCCTAAGTGCCATGGTGACCTCTCAGTTCTTACTATTATAACATGTTGAAATCTTAGCCAGTTTTGCAAGATGACTAGATGCGTACGTAGTGGTTTTAGTGCTGTTACATTTTGAAGAGAAGTATGCGTGCAGACAATACATTATTTCTGTCAGTGTTGTCCCAGGTGCTCTGAGCTTTTTCAGGACTTAATATGCTTTCAAAATGGTGCTGATAGTATTTATGTTTGCACAGTTACATGGGGGCCCTAATCGTAGACAGGGTGTTGACGCAGGAGGACATCAGTGTTATGATAAGCTTTGAATCTGCAATGGGAAATGACAAGTGAATATAGGTAGGTAGGAAATAATACTAATAGATAAGGGATTCAGCATGCTGGTAGCCTAACCATTGCCAATTTGCTAAGAATGCCAAGTGTGGGGAGAAGAGCGTGTGGTTTTGAGGTCTTGTGGGTTTACAGGAGGATTGTATACTAGTTTTGGTGATACTGCCTTGGGAGAATACTTTCCATGTATCTGGGCACCATGGAAAATGTGAGACTGGAAATGCTTGTGTGGAAAATTCAGTAAGTGGATGCTTGCAGCTGGTGTTATGAGCTAGGCCTCAGATCTAGTGGATGAGAGCGAAAAGGCTGCAGAAGTCTGAAACAGGAGTCAAGGGAATATGATGTGATAAAGGAGGAGAGTTCACTGGTGGGATGATATGGTTAAAGTCAGCAACTAAGAAAGGGATCCAGTTAGCAGCTTTCAAAATAGATGTTGAGTTAAAAACATCATGTTAAAAACGTGATGCCAGAGAAAGACATGCAGTAATACTGCTTTTTTCGGTAAGAGCCCTTTTTCTTCTTTTCTTCTTCTTTTTTTTTAAGACCAATATTCATTTTTAAATTGGGTGGTGAAAAATACAGGTCTTCCTATCCCTTACCAATTCAGGATTTTTGTAACCATATATTTCCATTATTGGAGGGAACAGGGGATGAGGAAAAACAATGAAAAAATAATTTAATTTTATTTGTGTACAGAAAGTGTTTATGCAGAATTTTTCAGTTATCTATTCTTGTGTTAGAGATAAAATAGTATTTACATATAATAAGTAACGTGAAATTTTATCTATGACTCAAAATCAGTGTTGTTTTTGGAACACTTTAAAGTTCATTTGACAGTTCAGTACTTTTGTTTTTAGCAGTTGTTCAGCTAGTCACACAACAAAAAACTTGGGGTTTACTTTCTGACTAAATTATTTCTCTAGATGGACAACAAAACAAATGAGACACAGCTCAGAATTAAATCTGAAGGTTTCTTCCTCTTTATTAGTATCCCACCCTTTATGTTCTTGTAACTTTCCAAATGCTTTTAGAAGTATTTTCACTTCAGAGTGAAAACAAAACTAATAATTTGTTTTCACATTATTACTATTCCTTTGCAATTTTAACAGCTTTAGCATTAAGTTTATACTATTGTTGGCCTAGTTGTAAGCTACATTTGCTCCTTTTGTTCTGAAGGTGAGCTTCGATTCCCTTTGCTAGCAGTCGGGCTGATAGTGTTCAGCATTCCCAAGATTCAAGCCTTACTGTTTTGTGTTCAGAATCACAGGGAACCGGCTCTCCTTGTTAAAAAGCTCGTAAGAGGTCATTGAAAGGACAAGGTAAAAGTTGCTAGTTAGGAAAGCAAACTGAGCTTTTTCTTAGTGGGACACTGATTGAAGGTTAATGTCAATATGAACACTTCATGAACACTTTTAATTATTTTGTCAGCTCCATTATTCATGGCATTCAGTCACTACCTTTGTCGTTAATGCTGTTCACTGAACCTACCTCATCTTGACTTGGTAAAAGGCTGGAGCTTTCTACAACCAAGAGACAGCTGTTAGAGTTGGCAAGAGCTCCAGAGAAGTCAATGTTTAGCAGACTCGTTTGTTCCCAGGGAACCAGGGCTTGGGGGTGTGTGGTACAAGTGGTGTCATGATTGCTTCGGGAGCCAGGATGGTGTTGCCAGTTACAGAAGCTGTGAGGTGGGCTGACTGATGTGGGAATGGCCATCAGCAATGCTTCCACTGCTGTAAGTGTAGCTCTACAATCTGTCACGTAGTGGCCTCTCTTCTGAAGAGAACTTCATGCCTAGGCCTGAGCTTTGTGGAAGCGTAGTCTAGCTGTAAATCTCTGTTTTCATGGTGAGGCTGAAATATGCCTGCAATTAATTGGCTTTTTTTCTGATTAGATTTGTTTTGTCTCATTCATAGACTTGGATCTTCTGTCTAATAAGCAAACATGAGTCATCTGAAGTTGCTTGCGACTACTCTGAAGTGGCATGGCATTAAATTTCTGGAAAAGCAAGATATAGCCAGAAGGGTATTTTTGCATGGCCAGCGGTATGTTTCATCAGGAACCTCAGAACCATTTCTGAGTGGGAGTAATTCAAATTATGTGGAAGAAATGTATTATGCGTGGCTTGAAAACCCTAAAAGTGTTCATAAGGTAAGTCCAAAACTTGACCATAAATGATAATATTCGATAAAGAGTGGAATCGATTTGTTTCTTTTTTAACTTGTTTTATAAGAAGTCCAGAAAAAGGTCTTGTATAAAATGAAAAATGTGAAACTAATTTCCCACATATTGATTGTTGCAAGATGCGATATTGCAGCTAAAAAACTTCAGAGCAGACACAGACATAGTGAGTTGAGCAGAAAGAATGAGAAGTCCAGACCAGAAAGAGCAAGCTGTTGAGAACTTTTCAGTGTTCCTCCATGGAAATGCTGTTCAAGCAGTCTGTCAAGTACTTAGTTACACCTGGAAAGAAGACCCAAGAAATGCAATACTTTTAAGGATATGTTATATTTAAGTAGCGTGTGTTGACATTGGTACTTATAAACTGCCTGAAAAACATGAATGTTCAGTTCTCTTTAGGTAGCTGTGGAAGTTGTAACCTTAAAACTGCATCTGAAATTGTCAGAAAAGCCTTCTTAGGTATCTTGAAAAGTATTTTGTTCTGTCTCTCTCCCTCTCTCTCCAGGTGACAGAGATTTGTTTGCCTTTTTTTTTTTTTCTTTTTTTACTTTAAATCTATTGCCCAAATCCTTTCTTGTGAACAAAATGCATAGACTTGTTTTTTAACAAGCCTTTTGCTGACAAGGAAAGCTCTCTTATGGTGATACATGTGTAGTAACTTAAGAAGCTGATGAGGAGTCTGATAAATTCTACACAGACAAGTCATTTTCTAAAGTTGTGATGTGAATTGTGCCCAAAATGTTTGCCAGGTTGGTTGTGTCTTCCCTTATTTGTAAGGCACATATATAAAAAAATGCCACTTAGAAGTTGTTGCTCTGTCTGATCATCTGTCTAGTGCATGAGGAAGTGACGCATGTTGAGGTGAGGAGAAGGAGATTAAAAAAAGCGGTTTTATAGCTGGTTCTTTTGGATGTTGCTTATGACTTTAGCCTTGCTGGAAGGTGACATGCAGTGAGAACTCTGAAGACTGAATGTTAATCAGGTAACAGATCCTGGGTCTTTTGTGTTACACCTTAACTTTGAGCTGGAGAGGCTTTCTTCAGGGGTGGCTCCTTCTCTCATCCAACCTGTCTTTGATTCATCGTCGTGTACCTGCCAGCTGAAATTCCATCTCGTGTAGAGCAAGGTAACACGTTGTGCGAGTGCATTGAATTAATTTCTGAGAAACCTTCCGGATGGGTTAGCGCTACAGGTCGGTATTAACCCTTTATTTTGAGGACATTGAAGGGACGAGCTCACGCATAAGGAGTGTGTGGGGTGACATCATGGTGACATCCTGTTTTTAATTAAGTTATATCGACTCGCGAAAACCTTATTTCCTTTAGGAAGAATGAAACTTCTTGTTCGGGCCCTTTCCAGCGGGGCGAGTTTTGCGGCTGCTGCTCTTGCCCAGCCAGCCCCGCGCAGCGGGCGGCGAGCGCCGGAGCTGGCCAGGGTGCTGAACGGCCCGGCCCGCCCGCCCGCGGCCTCTGCGCCGCCCCGGCCAGGACCGAAGCCCTCTGCTAAACGCGAACGTGCCCCTTATTTTGCTGATACTTGGCGCTAGGCGAAAACGCTAAAAATCCTGCCGAAGGACTATCCAATTCATCTGGCAGTTCAGGCGCACCCGGGCGATGGATCCCAACGAAGTGATGGTGTTTGTAGGTTAAACAGCGACTGATTAATTAGCAGAAGTGAATTGCAGAGGAATGTAAATGTACTGGTGAACTAGGGTGTGGCCTGGGGAATGGAGCTCAGGGAGTTCAAGATGAATTTTAAAAATGTGTGGTTTCTTTTCCAGGTTAACTATATGTAATACACTTACAACAGTAATAAACTGAAGTAAATTCACTGTGCTTGGTTTATGTGGCTTAAAAGAATATAATTGATGAGTGTCATGGGTTACTTTACAGCAATTCTTGCCTAAATAATAAGATTTTTCACAGCCTAGAAAAAAGAGGTGGAAGAGAATGAATCTGTTTAGTTTTACTTTGCTCCATCAACAAAATTAATTTTCAATTTCCTGAAAGCCATCTCATTTCATCAAGTGAAAGCTATAAATACCTACCCATGATTTTTGTTGACAGAAGGTGTTCAATTTGGGCCTTAATAAAACAGGTTAAAATTTTTGAGAATTGAACTCACCCCATTTCCTTAAAAATACAGAAAAAATTGTGCTTGATGCACAAATTCATGAGTGTGGGCAAGTTGTGGATTTGTCATTTTGCTATGGAAAGTGGTGGAAAATAGTGTCAAGAGACACCAATGGCTTATGTAGTGTTAATTATGGTATTGCTAATAATTTGTCTCTCTCTGGGGGCCACTCATATTTCTTTGTTTTATCCAGTATGTCCAACATGGCTTAGAGAGACAGATTGTGCTAGGCATTTAGACATTACGTTTTCTTTCCTTTTCCCTTTTTAATTCCTATGTTTCTTCATGTTGGTTCTTTTTTAATATCTCCTTCATATCAGAGGGGATGTGCCACCTCCTAGGTGATGAGATGAAAAAGCTTTATTTTTCCTTGACTTTAAAAATTTCACTGTATTTACTTTTACTTCGAAACCACAATGAGTCAAAGCTCCGCAAGTTGTTTCCCTCTCAGAAGGTTTGACTGGACATGTCTTCCCATGTATGGCTATTTAAAACTGTTTGAAATATGGCTGCCACATTGCAATGAGCATATTCAGCGTTACTAGGGGTTTTTTTAAGAATCTCTTCTTTCTGTCTATACTGCGGTTCTATATCAAGGAATATGCATTTACATCCATAGGAGCTTTTATTCATTGTGCAAGTCCATTCCTGTTGATTTCTTGCTTTTTCTTGCCTTTTGAATTTCCTATCTTTAGAGCAGCCAAAACAACAATCAGAATAAAATGACATGAGCTCTGAAAAAAGCATCATTATTTCTCCTTGAGGCATGATGTCAGGGCCATAGATCATAAGGGAGAAGCTTGACAAGGCTCAGTTATTACTATCACAAGATTAATTACAAAACTGCATGGTTGGATATTGAGTACATGATGCCTGCCATGTTATCCTGTATGCAGCCACTCTGCCATGAGTGTGTAATCACTTCCTTGTTTTATGTACTTGGAAAAAGTGTGGCATTTTTGTTTTGCTTTGACTTCATTTTTAAATTTTTTTTTTTAATGATGTAGTGATGCTCAGTGTGTGTCTTCTAAGGCTTTACTCTCTTCATTGCAGTTGATAAATATTGTGATGTCACTAGAAAAGAAAAAACCGCCAAGATAACTAATGTTACTTGTTAATCTAAGTGCAACACTTTATTATATGAGAGTAGAATATTGCCACTGAATCACTTAAATTGTATTATATTGCTTGAGAAAATATTGGTTAACTACAATATAGATTTGCTGGCAGAAAAAAAAAAGGAATATATCAGGTGTCACTATAGTAATTTACTTTTTACAAATATATTCTTCTATTATAAGTCTTCTCTACCATTTTCTTAAAGCACCTTGCTATTGTAGTTGAGAACCTGTAGTTGAGACCAAGCTGGTCTTCTTTCTGTTCAGTCACATGGAGAATGCTGTTGCCAAAGGCTGACATTGATACACAGGACTTGAAGACTATAATCTGGTATCAATCTTGAAAGACACTACAGAAATTTATAAAGGCTTTGATGGATGAGTATCTAGAAAAAACTAATTTTCTGTAGCCAAATGATGTATTTTCCCTCCCTTCTGATTAAATGTCAAGCCTGCCCAACAAATCAATAAGTTCAAAAATACGATAGAAAATAGTGTGGGTTCCTTCTGATCCAGCTGGCTGACTCTTCAGATGTAAACATTTTGAAGGTATTTCTTTGTGTTTGTGAAGAGTATAGGGTATGAAGGAAAGGTCCTATGTTTATTCTCCTTAAACAGGTAGCTTATTGGACAAGTCTATTTGGATTGTTAGCAAGTCTCAGCAGAGCGCTTATCTAAAAACATATCCAATTGTTTATGGGACTGTGCTCTGATAACATTTATATTTAAATGAAAAGCTTTGATTGAACAAAGGAGTAATTGTATTATTCTCATCATTGTATGTGTATCATGGTGTTGGAAAAAGTGAGGAAGGAATCCTGACATAAGCAAAGCATATTCTTTATTAAAACTTTGAATGAATACCAAATGTCAGATTTGCCCAGATTTTGGATCCAAATGTGTTTGGAATTTCCTAATTTAATGAAAATGGAAAAACTGTGTATTGCCAAAATCATTCCTCCATTCTAGCCCTAGTTGTAACATGAAGGGATTGTATCTGTTTTTCACTGTCTGGGATCTGCAGACTCTCAGACTTGGTGCTGTACAGACAGGGAATAACAACACTGTTCTTAATACAGAGTAAGAAGATTCATAGAGAGAATGCCAGACGAGAATACCAGTTACACTAATAGACTCTTGTAGGCCATTTATAGGATGTTGCGTAAATTCAGACTTCTAATCTTGATATGGCTAGCGAGGTGTCAAGGTAAGAAGAATATAGGGCAGAAATGATAGAGGGGAGGAGGAATGAATTCTTCATCAGCATGTCTGGAAGTGACCACCAAGCATGATCTGTCTGCCTTAATTTGTCATGGCATATAAAAGTTAGGCTATGTTTAGATGAAGTCTGTGTAAGGGCAAGGTGATAAATTAGGTAACTCTATCGTATTTGTATCAGTGCAGCTTTGTATTAGTAAAGAGAGGTGTATTAAAGCAGCGCATCTCAGGCAGTGGCCTCATGCTAATGAGGAGGTTCCTGCCCACAGGTTCGAGTCTTACTTCCATAACTTGAACTTTGCAGTGTGAGTGATGTTTCGCTCTTCTATCCTGCCCCTCCGAACACCTTAAAACTTGTAGAAATTTCAAGATGAAGACATTTCTTATTAATGAACACAGATTTTTGTAGGTATTTTTCTATCATACAGTGTGTTACATTATTTTTATTTTTTTGTTTACTCTGTAATGAATATATTAAGTAACGTTCTTTTTAAAATCAAATATTTGGGCTACTTTTTGTCTTTTCTGGCACTGGTTCCTTGAAATATGTTAATTCCAAGCTCACAGCCAGAGTAAGTAACATGCACTGTACAAAATGAAATTTAGCTTTTACAATTCTTCTATTCCAGTCATAAAAAGGTTAAAGTTTTAAAATAGCTTGCTTTTTTTTCCCCAACTTAGCCAAACTGAGGAAAGTGTTTTATGACCTTTCATTGCCTTTGAAGGAAACTGTAAGCTAAGCACAAGTATGGATTAGTGCAGACTTTCTTTTTTGTTGGGTACAAGCATCTCAGATATTTGACCCCATTCTGCTGCTTTCTATTGGCATCCATACATCTTCTACCATTCTAACCTGGGACAGTCACCACCTCATCAGAATGGAAACAGTTCAGGAAAACCAGATTTGGGCATGTGTGAAGATGGCTTGTATAAAAGTGCAGATGGAAATAAAAGGAGCTTTCATTTGTCATGATTCAGTTTTAGAAATATATACTATTCTAAAGTGACAACTTGCACCTGAAACCAGGTCCATAATTCCTCTCATAGTAAGGTAACCTGAGCTAGTGAGGAAAAGATCTTGGACCAGAAGCTTCACTCAGAGAAGCTGTAATTGCTTAAAGCCCTTAAGGACGTAGTCTGATTTAGCATATTCGGTGAGTGTCCTGAAGTATTGTAAGTTCTTTTAAGGATCATTGAAGGAATGGATTAATTTATTTTATTAAGATTTCCAGTTTATGGGCTTGATACTGCTTTAGCCACATAATATCATGCCTGTTACTGGTTGCCTGAATAAACATCACACTTATAAAGAGTGATGTCAATGAATAATGTACAAAGATGCTTTGTGCACATATGTGCTGCAGAGTTTTCCACTGAACGAGTGCAGTGTTATAAATAAGGTGAAAAGGGTTCTGTGTAAGTGAAACTCACAGTTGCTGCTGAGATGGGGACATACTAGTGCTCTCTTTTTGCTGGCTGTTAGTGGCATTTAGTACTGTAGCATAGTGAGGTACCATTTGCAGCTTGAAAGAGTTGCTTTTGGTTGAGACTTTAGTTTGAGGTAATAAATTTTCCTCCTTCTTTCCTTCTCTGTACACATGTCCAGTCCTGGGATTTGTTTTTCCGTAATGCTAATGCTGGCCAAGCATATGATCCCCATCTACCAGATCAGCTTGAAAGAAAGACATCGTTTCTCCAGAGCCACGGCCTGGCCCAGACACCGGGTAAAGCTGAAAAGCTTGTTGAAGATCACCTTGCTGTGCAGTCTTTGATAAGAGCATACCAAGTAAGTGTCCTTCCGGGTAGGTATGGGAGGGCCTCTCCTTTGCAGACAACCTTTTTTTTTTTCTTTTTAATGTTCTTGTTTGTCTTCTGGTGTTAACTCTTGCATGTTGTCTCGCTTCTGATCCAAAGTATTTTCAACTCGATAGTCTTTTCTTCCTGCACAGTGTCTGAACACTGAGGTCCTGGATTCAGACTGGTATGCTCCTCTGGCTTACCAAATTTAGGATTCAGATTACCAACAGTCCTGCTGCTGGTCATCTGACTTAACCTAGAAGCTCTTTATGGAGGTAGTTGTTTGTGAAAGGGAATATGAAGGCGTTTTGCCCATTCACCAAAAGCAGGAGCCAAATATATCAAAGCTTGCCCTTTACTGTTCTTTTGGCTTGTTGGGCTGTATAAAGATGTTTTTCTTTTGTGTATGTGTGTCTGATTCAGTAAGTTATTTGGTCAAATTGGGAAACCAAGTTACCTGAAATAGTTTCACTTCATATGAAGGGAATTGTCCTAAATCTCCTGATGTGTGCAGTGAAATAAGAACTTCTCCCTCTCTTCAACAACAAACTTTTCCATTATCCAAGTCTGTCTTCAGTTTGCATGTGTTTTTGTGTTACAGTGCTAAATGTTACTTCCTTTCTGTAAGAAAGGAGGAAATATGCTTGCCTTCTCATACATCTAGTGTGAATTTTGAGATTCCTGATTTGAGCAAGATTATAGGTAAAAAGACAGAGGAGAAATAATTAATTAACCAGAAGTTGAATTTTGGGAGGTTGACATTACTGAATTTGGGTCAGCCTTGATTAATCTCTTTCAGAGAGCTCTTGATCAAAGTTGACTTTGTTTCACTCTCAGATTTTTGAAACTCTTTTATTAAGAAATTAAGTCTAGTTTCCTTTTTTTGTTGTAAAAGAGTGAGGATTTTGGAAATAGCACAATGATTTTGGTTAGATGCTTTCTAAATTTAAAACAAGTTTAAACATTTTTATTTAGAATTGTGTTTAATATCTTAATTTCAATAAAAGGCTTAAAACCAGTGTGAAACAACAAAAAAAAACCTGCTAAACATTCTGATCCGTGTTGAGCAAAACATTCCAGTTTGATTTTTATGTTGGAGTTTTTTGCTTTTGTTTTAAATAAGTAATAAGTATGTAACAGTTTGACTTGAGCAGAGCTGTTCTGCCATGCACTGAATTTTAACTCCTCTTTGCTATCAGCAGAGGAATAGAAGAGGAGCTTTTTAAAAAAATCCTCTTTTTCTGTACCCAACACATTGTCACCATTGATTCAGGTATGAACCATGTTAATCCAGCTATTGGAGAGGTGTTGTAAAAGAGTAGAAAAGTTTATTAATATAAAGAATGTATAAAATTTGCTTAGAAATGGCTATGTAGAAAACAACTACTTCAGCCCATTTACTTGTGCTTGCAGTAAAAATTTATTGAAGGATTAGAGAAAATTGGAGAATGTTAAGGTACATTTGCATTATTTACATAAAAGTAGTTCAGGGATTGTCATTTTGTTTCCTGTATTTAAAAGAGCGTGCTGTCCAATTCAAGGGTTGGAACAGGAATTTCTGTATAAGTGACAGGCACCCATGTGTCTGTGACAAACAGTGAATGAGGGTTACCTAAGGCAACTGTCTGCTTTTAAAAGGTATTTAATACCCTCTAAATTTAGTGTTGAAGGGATACGATCAATTTGTGACCTTCCTTTGCCTGATGATGAAATGAAACAGAGAAGGATACAGAATTTTCATTTCTCAAGCCTGTCAGCATTTTATGGGTTTTGTGGTAGACTGCTTTGTGGTCTGTTGAGCTGGTCTTCTGAAAAGACAGTTAATGTATTGCTTTTTCTAATGCAGAGCACTGGACACACTGATCTCCAGTAAAATGTGTGTGCTTAACAAAAGTGAATCTAGATAAATTAATATATGGAGTCTTTTATAATGTAGGTTGGGGGTTTTTTGCATCTGTGTCTAAAAAATATGAATTTCAAGTCTAGTTTCAGGTGGTCTGTACGTGCAGTTAGTCAAATTTATGAAATTGATGAAACTTTGCCATGCATGTATTTTCACAAGGTTGATCTCAGATTTTTGCAGTTGTTACTATTTTCTGTATCCAGTGAAAAGGGGACGTTATTAAAAAATAACTCGATACCGAGGAAAATATTGTTTATTATATACACTCCAAGAGCAGTTTGGTTTTTAAAATGGCAAAGCGCTTCACTGATTTGCTCTTCTGGGTTTTGGCGTTTTTGCTCTTTCTCCTAGTACTGAAGAGCAGATGTAGCTTAGGGAGGTGAATGCTTTCCTGTTGATGATGCTTGAGACAGAATTGTTTGCTTAGTTCCAGTCAGCTAGGCTTTGTGCTGCTGTAAACAATGAGGTGGCACAGATGTTGCTGTGGGCATCATTTGGCCTGTCAGAGTTTTATTACTGGTGATTCATGAGATGCAAAGAATCTCAGAGGTCCTGATGATTTTACAGGGCTGATGGTTCTAAAGAAGATACCGTATTTCAGTTTGCTTCTGAGTGGAAAGCGTTTTGTTATGAACTCTCCTGCAAATATAGAATGTTTGAGTCATGTTTTTAGAAGTCACTTCTTGATCAAACACAATTTAATCACACTGTATTACTTTGTGAGGCAATTAATTATGAATATTACAGTTTATTAATATATTTTTTTCAGAGAGAATTAGAATACCAGTCGTGTGAATGAAATTTTATCCAAGTGATCTGAATTTGTCCTTAAAAAGAAAAATACTAAGGAGAAAATACCCATATATTAATCTATAAAAGGCTTTTAATGAGCTGATTTGGTATATGAGAATCACGCACAAGAGGCATTATGTTAAAAAAAAGATTTTTATTTGTGGCTCTATTGAATCAGTTATTTCTTCTGTAGCAATGTTATGTATGTATAAGACTCTAGTTTATAGCAACATGTGGCATGCATTAACACCAGTCATTTAATTGGCTAAATTTGCCATTGAATTTCTGTTCTTTGGTGTCTTGAATGTCAATTCTGTCATAGATTAAATTCCTGAAATATCATGAATGAAAATAAATGCTATCTGATGTGAAGCCGAGCTCATGAAGACTGTTCCTTTCACCAATCTCTGTTTTAGGTCACCAAGGCTATATTTGAGTATTCTGAAGATGTGGAAAGAAGGAATCAGGCAAAAATACAAAATGTCTGAATTAGCAAGTGATAGGATCTGTAAACTAGTCATAGGTTTTTAATTTTACCCAGAGATTCAGAGTACAATATTCAGTAGTTTCCTTAAACTTTAGTGTAATTCCAGTTTAAACTTTACATCGAAGGTTTTATTCTAATGTGTATTCAGCAATTTTAAATAGAGATAATATACATATCCAGAGATACGATGCCTATTTCCTCTTCTTATGGGAAAACTTGGGAAATATGACTCTTTTGTGATGTTAGTGATGTTTGCTTATTTGACTTCATGGCTCATAAACATACTATGGAGAAATATCAGTGGCTTTTTCTGTGTCTGACTTTTGTTAGCGTGATTTCATTTTTCTCTCACTTTCTTCCTTTTTCAGATCCGTGGCCATCATGTGGCTCAGCTGGATCCCCTTGGAATTCTGGACGCTGACTTGGATTCTTTTGTTCCATCTGACTTGATCACTACAATCGATAAACTTGGTGCGTACACTGCACGCCTTGTTATTTGCAACGATCATTTGTCTCTCTTGTCTCATTGGGCTGTGGTGATTTAATAAGACGTTTCAGGGAAGCTTCTACCTTTTCTGCTTCTGATATCATGAAATAGTTTCTTTGAGCATCTGCAAGAAGGCTCAAATTTCAGGATGATAGAATTTCTACCCTGAGATCACAGATGGGGTTCCTGTGAATTCACCTTCTGATGAGTGATGATTATAAGCACTTTATAAACACTGCAAATCTTATGGTTTTGAACCACACCAGAAATTAATACTAGTCAATATATTAGGCCAAGATTCTGGTAATCTAAATTACTTTTATACCATTATGCTTGATACCTTTTTTGAGTGGGGACATCTGAAGACTAGTCAATAGGAAAAAAAAAAGCAATAAACAAAATGCAGATGGAGGAACTTAGGGTAAATTCCATACCAAATTTGGATTCTAACCTCTGATACTTACTCCTTCTGTATAGCTTGAAGAACTCTGTTTGAAGGTAGAAGAAAACAAGGAAAGTGTAGAATTCTTGACTTGTGTATATAATCCGATGGTGATTGTTTTAGTTCACTGCTGGAAGAGTGCAGTACACTAGGGTCTGCTTTTGCAAAGGCTCTTCTGGTTGCTAAGAGGGCATGTCTTTGAGAAATTGCCCTGATCAATTTCTTTGCTCCTCTCTGCTTGAATAGAAAACCCACCTGATTGATTTTTCTCCATGCTTCAATCTACCTGTTTTGTTGGAAACGTGGGTTTCTACTTGATAAAGACACTGAATCAATTTTTATTTGATGTGTAGGGACGCTTTTGGACCAGATGTAAAACATAGTGCAAGTAGTAGGTAAAACATGTTCTGCTTAGTTTTGCTGTAAGTAGCTCTGCTACCTCTTTGCTGCTGTATCTTCTATTTCTGGTGGTAGGGAAAGAAGCAGTTCTGACCTTTGACCGTATAAAGGCAGTGGAGCGCTTAAGCCTGTAAATAGAGAAGTGCTTACACCACTCAAGGGTTCTATTTGAAGTTCGTCAGCTTTAATTAAAGGGAAGTACCTACTAGAAAATACATTAGACATTTACTGAGTAGATATAATTTCTTTGGAGCATGGGTGATTGCAAGCATGTCAGTACAAATTTCTTTAAACTCTAAGATAGTTTAGTACAGCGTGTTGCAACTGGTCAGAAGGCATCACGCTGAAGCCATCGTGAGCATAGGAAAAATACGCTAGACCTCTGAGTGAGATGGGAAGGGATATGTCTGACAGTGTAACCGAGGTGATATTTCAGTTTGTGAGGGGAAGCAAAATTTCTAACCTGGTCTTGGCACAGCAGAAAAAGAGAAGGATCTCAAATGTTGCTTATTCTTGAATGTTCCAGGCAGGAAACTTAGGAATGGTTTCTGGTAGTACAGGAAGTATTCTAGTGTTGGATTTTTCTGTGCACTTTTTCTGTCCGATCTTCTGGTTTCTTTTTTGAGAAACCTTCTGGTAGGACATTTCTTCAGGGAGCTGCTTCTAAAAATGCAGCTAGTTACAGGTGTACCTACTGCAGAATTCAAGTTATAGAACTGCTTTCAGGAACTCTTGGTTTTCAGTGAGGCTGTGTCTCTTTAAACATGAGTCAATGCTTCAGTAGATATGCAGTGCTGCAGTGCAAAGCACAGATGTTCTGTGTGTGCCCAAATCACTCCTGTACCTATTCTGGTTTTTGCATGACAGAACATGAAGAGCCTGTGAAGTCT
Organism: Coracias cyanogaster; assembly: GCA_033124195.1. Lineage (NCBI taxonomy): Eukaryota > Metazoa > Chordata > Aves > Coraciiformes > Coraciidae > Coracias > Coracias cyanogaster. The sequence continues at coordinate 94,098 of JAVSBS010025133.1, read as the reverse complement.
GCGAGAAAGTCAAAAAAAGGAAAACAAGCAAACAAAAAAACTTATGTTAGCACTGCTTTGTTTCAAATGTCTGTAAAGCCCCCTCCTTCATCTCTCCTTTTTTATTTTTTATTTTTTTTATTAGTATTATAGAAAACCAGAATTAATTTGGTCACGGAAAAACCTATTACAGTACCAAAAAGGAGAAATAGTGGTACACAAACACTTCTTTTGGTCACTCCAGATTTGTCATTTTAACATATTATTTAAAGTATTATTAAAACAAAAAGTAATGTTTTAAAATATATTATTTCAAAACCACAAAATGATGTTATTACTGACAATGCTGCATCGTAAGTGTGATATCAGTGCAGTCGTATGGCCTGACTTGAACTCTAAATGATGAGTTCCATTATTATTTAATCTTTAAATTGCTTCTTCACTTTCATCTAAAGGAAATTCATTTAACAGGGAATGCGGAGCACTATTCTGTATTGATTTCAGAGTTATGTGCAGGCTGTCATATGGATGTTAAAGCAGATGCCTGCCTCTTATCTGGAACTAAGACAAAGAGTTCAAAATTAGAAACAGAAGCTATTTTTAGTTTAATACTTCTACATGTGCATGCACGTATATAATTTTTATGTATATATAAGTTTCTATAACTGTATGTAATGTGTACTCTTTATACATTTGCTTCTTACAATTGTAAGAAGCTGTTTTTCCTTTGTTCATTTAACCGGTCTAGATTAAACTTTATCATGCAAAGCCCTAAACTTGCATTGATGCCAGCCTTCCAGTCTTGTCTGTTATGTATTTTGGCTTTTGAAGCTACATAATTGTTAAATATTTTCTTAAACCGTATTCTTAGCCAGAAAAGTTTAGGTAGGTCTAAAGGAAGATGGGGCAATACGCTTAAACAAGTCCTTGTTGGGAATCTGTCAGTTTTATAAAGGGTCTCTGATTGTGAAATAGAGCTAGAAAGAGAGTGGGTAGAGATGCCTTGGAAATTCTGCTAGTGTTTACACAGCGTTACATTGAACATGTTCTGTATTTTCTCTTAGTCTATTAGTGTTGTATAAATTAATCTAGCATGCTTCCGACCAACGGGTTCTGTCTGTGAAAAGTGGTTCTTTTTGTGTTTATGAAGCTCATGACAGAGCAAGTAAAAAATCCGGTTATTACAGTTAGTTATTTTACTGAGCAGTGAAGTGCAGGATGTAATATGGAGACTTGATGGTGTATGTATTAATATGCTAAAATATGAAAAAGTTTGGCTGATTCAAATTTTAATTGTTTTATCTGAGCATTTAAGAAAGAATGGTTTGGTACTTCCAATCAAACAATAACTACTTAATTTAAACGTTTCTTTTTTAAAATCCAGACTAAAGTGCATTGTATTAACGGATGCCTCCAAAATATCCATACTTCCAATTTATAATATGCTACCTTCTTTCAAAATACTGCTTTATCAAACTTAATTCGTAGCTGTTTGAGAAACAATGCTGGTTTCCTTTTTGTCTCCTGCCCTGTTTCACAAATTGGTGCTGTAACTGTTGCAGCGTTTTATGGTTTGCATGAATCGGATTTGGACAAAGTCTTTCAGCTGCCTACAACCACCTTCATAGGAGGGAATGAGAACAGTCTTTCTTTACGAGAGATCATCAAACGGCTGGAGGTCAGTGGGATTGTGTGTGTGTGATTGTTTTCATCCAAACAGAAGTGAACTTTTTCCAGTTGTCAGTGGCAAAAAAAAAGATAATTTGTCTGTTATTAATAGAGCATGTAAAGAATTCAAATGACATGAAAAATAACTCTTGTACTGTTTCTAGATATGGCAGCACCATTAGTTTTGTTGCCTGGATATCTGAAATACATAGATTAAAGATGAGTATAAAAGAGGTGAATATGGTAGAATCCTAATTCAGGCCCCAGTTGTGTGAAGAGCCTTTAGAACTTGTCTCTTCAGTGTCCTGCCACAGATAAAACACCTTGCACACAGTACTCGGGACATGCACGAGTTGCTTTCAGAGCCGTAGCTTTAGTGAGACTTCTACCTGAGTGGGAATATGAGGGCTGGGTGGCAAATTTGTGAAAGCCCAGCTGTAGCTTCAGCATAGTGATGGTCCTTGTTTTCCATCCCAAATCCTTTTCCTAGAGTTTCATTATCTGGCAGGTGATACGCTTATGCCATGTGAAGTTGTCAAAGCTAAAATAATTTAAAGGAATAAATATGATTAGAGGGGAACTTCAAATAGCAGAAGAGCAAGTAGGAATGGTAATGAATTTGTAAACTACTGAGTTAGTAAGTATTGGATATTCCTGATTGTGTTTTTCCCAGGATTTTGGAGTACTGAGTTTGTAGAGGTTTCTGTTATGTGGTAGTGAAATCCACTGGAGTAAAAAGAGCTAGGGGTGAGGAAATATTTTAAGGGATGAAATACAGAACTGAGTTACGAGCTTGTTAAGCAGCAGCATCTCTGTTGTACATTTGAGCTCTCTATTTGCTTTTTGGTTTTTGCTCTTCTAGCATCTCTTTGCAGCAATTTTCAAGAGATAACCCTTAAAATTGTAATGTGCAAATAAATGGACAAAATCAGTAGCAAAACCTAAAAACCTCAAGGAACTGATTTGTGTTTAAAGAGAAATAACCCTCTGGCTGCCCTCTTCTCTCTAGAGCTTTGGAAGGTTTTTTTAAATTGACGTTAACATGAGATTTCTTTGTAGAGGCAGTAGAGAGCACATACTGTGTGTTCAGAGCCGTTTTGTCTCAAACTCAGGTGGTCTTACTTCTGTTGACTTGTTTTGACACATTTTTCTAGTGCAATACTCTTTTCAAGATAAGAAGAAAGAAAATGCGACAAGGAGATAAAATGTTTGAAGTGTCTTTGCATTTTCCCCTGTCCTTTCTCTGCTCTCAGCTGCTTGGATTCTTTTTCAGATTTCCAGTCTTCTGAGACTTGACAGTTATCAGATAATTTACATGAGGCTTCATAGCTGTCTTCTCATTGTCTTTATTGCTTGAGTTGAGGTGACATTTATATATAAAAAAAACAGGGTAAGTTTCAATAAATGAGTAGAAATCTTTGCTGGTGCATCTAATGAAAAGAGACTGTTAAACCTGTGAGAACAGTGAGTTGTGTGAAATATGCCAGGCAGTTCAAGATGGGTTTATTGGCCTACTTTGAATGTATGACTCTGGAAGATTCTCATTTGGTAAAAGTTTTGAAATGTTACTTTGTAGAGAACGTTTTCTGGCACAAAACTAGATGCAGTAAAATAATTTATGTGCTTATAGGATTACTGTGGGAAAGATACAGTGAAACTGGAAGAAGACAATGGCTTTCAGAAGAGTAATATACATGGAAGTTTTTTTTTTTAATATTGTTTCTTTATGGCACATTAACTCCTAAAGCTTCTGTGTTGGTGTTTTCACATCATAGAATACCTACTGCCAACACATTGGCTTGGAGTTTATGTTCATCAATGATGTGGAGCAGTGCCAGTGGATCCGGCAGAAGTTTGAGACACCGGGAGTTATGAAGTTTACTAACGAGGAAAAAAGGACTTTGTTGGCAAGGCTGGTGCGCTCAATGAGGTATGCTGGGGTGGTGCTGGGAAACTGCTCTGTGACTGGTGTGGGCTGTGAACTGCTGAGGTGGAGGTTAAGTGTCTAAGTGAAATCTGGAGTACAGGTGGGTGTATAGTTAACTTGGCTGCAAAGGAAGGTGTATGCTGTGAGGTCTCTCAGGGTCTGTGTAGTGACTTTTAGTATCCTATTTTTTAAAAGGCTGATTGTGTTCTGTACCACTTGTGCAGTCTTTAGTGGCACATCTGGCAATGTTTTCACTGGCTAGTGGAGGTAAATGGGGAAAAAATTGTTTCAACAGGCTAGTGATACAAGTCTGTGTTAAAGATTAATAACTTGTTTCAGAAAATAGGTGTCAGAATGCTGTCGAATACTGATCTTCTGCTATATTCTATCTACTGTGCATCCTTCCAGTAGCACGTGATCAAAGGAAGTCACACTAACAGTCAGCTCAAGGAGAATTTTTAGATGGATGAAGTGTTGACACAAGTGGTGTTTCACTCGCGAATCTAACAGTCTATTTTGAAAGCTCTGCCAAGATGGGGCTGGATTTGAGAGTCATATGATTTCAGGTCCTGGTTTTGCCCTTTTCCTTTTGAGGTATGCCAAGATGCGCTGTAGTGTTGCACAATCTGGCAGCAGGAGTTTTGGTCTCTGCAGTATATGAAAGCATGTTTGGAAACATCTTATTAATTGCTCCCGTTGTGGTTATCTGTATGGAATTACTGTGAGCCCAGGGTCTGAATTACCCTCTCACCCCTAAAACAAGACTTTCTTCTCAGGCACAAGATCTATTCCAATTCTTAGAATCTGAAACAGTTTGCATGTCCTTCGATAAACACAAGAGTTAAGAGATTTATAAACCCACATTTTTTTGGTTAAGATTCTATATTCAAAGACTTAAAAATGAAGTGCTTATTGGAGATATTGGAAGATATTTTTGCAAAGTGTTCTGTTTGCCAATTTTATAGCAAGAATGCTTGGTTAAAAGTTTCATTTAAACAGAAATTAAAAAGTCATTTAATGGTCAAGTGAATATTGCACTTGAGTAAGTTTGTGTAGCAAGCCCTCAGAATGAACCATGTCCATTTATCTTGAGACAAGAATTTGTGCTTTTATTCCTGTCTCTCTAAGCTGTGGAAACATCTGGGATTTCTAGCGTGCAAATGCATTTAGGAGTGAAAGAAGGTAGAGCTGTCAAGTATTGACATGTTTCTCTGCTGAAGCTGAGACAGAACCAGTGTTCTAGGTTTTGGCACATTACCAACCATTACGTCACAGTCAGAGGAGCCCTGCCGTTGAATAGGACCTATGAAATAGGAGTGGTTTTCTGCAAGTATTTAATGGTTAATTCCAGAAAATACAGGTTCTCTGTTAAGTTTCTTTCAATCTGTGGAAGACACTTCTTTGCTGTCACTCTGCCTTCTCAGTGGTCGGTGTACACAGTCTACATTTTGTGTTATGTGGGAAGGAGCAGAGTTTAATTTGGGAAGTGAATTTTGTCTGAGGTGGAGACTCTTCTTGCCTGACTTTTTTCAAAGTCCTTGTAAATACCTCTCAGATGGAGGAGAAAGAAGACTTAATTCTCTCCTATGTCTCCCTTCCTACATGTGACTGAGCTCCAGAGGCCTGAAAATTAAAACACTGTAATTAATTTGATTTGCTGAAAGATGTTTGACAATAAGTATTTGCTACATTGTCTTAATACAAACATTCTCTCTTGTGTATTTTTTGTTCCTTTTTGGCAAAGATTTGAAGACTTCCTTGCTCGCAAGTGGTCTTCTGAAAAGAGATTCGGTTTGGAAGGATGTGAAGTAATGATTCCTGCACTTAAGACCATCATTGATAAATCCAGTGAAATGGGAATTGAATACGTTATAATGGGGATGCCTCATAGGTAATGTCAATGGAAAGGCCCCAACAAATAGGCTTATTGTCTTAAGACAAGTTTTGTGTTCGTACAATTTTGTTAATAAAGTTAGTATTAGAGAAGCTGAAGTAGCAAGTATCAGCAATAGCAAGTAATGGAAACAGAGAACTGTAACAAATAACCTGTCAGTGAGAGGCTGCAGGCTTGACAGGTAAATGCCAGCAAAAACTCACTTCAGTGTGCTTTGAAGCCGCAAGCAAATGCCATGGCAGCCGTGGTATCTATGCCGTTGTATAGAGTCTAGAACCAAAAAAGCTTGGTGAGATAGTATCAAAACTTAATTTTGTAGTCTGCCTTAATTGATGGCATTGTATTAAGACTGCTAGAAAGCTATGAAATTCATTGCTCCTGCTTGGATAATTAGGTGTTACAAAACGCCTGTGGGAATGCATTGGAGGAACTTTGCAATTGGAAGAGCAGAATTAAGTGTTTCAGGTTCAAAAGTTTGAAGTGAACTTCTTGCTTGCAAATTTCTGACAGAATGCATTGCTGATTTTATGGGGTTTTTGCTGTCAACTCTGTTATTACCATTTTTGTGACATAACTTTTTGGAATTCTCTTAGAGGTAGGCTGAATGTATTGGCTAATGTCATCCGAAAAGAGCTGGAGCAGATCTTCTGTCAGTTTGATCCCAAACTTGAAGCAGCTGATGAGGTAAGATGCTTCTTCACTAGATGTATGTAGAGAGGTCAGCATTCAAGGCAGTTTTTAGTCATTTTGGTCATAGTTATGAAAATAGCTTTATCAACTTCTGAAATGCATTGTCTAATTTGCGGAATATGATTTGGTGAAATTTCTTCACAAATTTAAAGATTATACTGTACCTCTAACACGCAGAAGGTATCTGAGGAATGACAGTCAATAAGTATGTTCCAGGTCATTTGAGTTTGTAATCTCTTAAGCATCTTTTTGTTTTATATCAATGAACTTAGTATCAATATTCTGTAAGCTTTTATCCAATATTGGGTAGTGACATTAAGAAAATAGAAACAGTCTTCCAGTTTGAAATTATGGTGTCAAACCCACAGTGCATACTGATGTACCATTAGCTAGATGTGTTTTCTAGACTGAAGCACAAATTTTAGGCTTAGTCAATCGGATGCAGCTGATATGAATGACAGTCCTGAATCATGACCACATCTTGCACGGTAGGGATCTGGGGATGTAAAATATCATCTGGGAATGTACCATGAGAGGATCAACCGAGCAACAAACAAGAAAATCACTCTGTCCCTGATGGCCAACCCTTCTCACTTGGAAGCAGTTGATCCTGTTGTGCAAGGGAAAACAAAAGCTGAACAGTTTTATCGAGGGGATACAGCAGGGAAAAAGGTAAGGATTGTTTAATATAGTAACTCTTACTGGCAGTTTTTCATATTACTTTAAATAAAAATAGTTTACCAGCAGTTTTAGATCACAGAGTCTTCCTCCTTTAGAAAAGGGATATATCACCTGTTGAACTAGATAAGGTTTTTGACGTGGTACATCAAGGGTAGCTTCAGGGAGCAGGTATAAAACTTCCATTTGCAAACTGAGCAAATGTGGCAGAATGCTGAGAAGTCTATGGTTTATTATAAAAATACAGTTCTACTTTTAAAGCACTGTAGAACTATGGAGCAAAGAAATCTTGCTGAGAAGCTTAAATTGCAGTTTTTAATATATGTGTGGATATGTGTGTTTAATCTCCCTGTTAGGTAATGTCCATATTATTACATGGGGATGCTGCCTTTGCGGGACAAGGAGTGGTTTATGAGACGTTTCATCTTAGTGACCTCCCATCCTACACCACAAATGGCACTATTCATGTTGTGGTCAACAACCAGGTAACAAGTAGAGCGTTTTCCAATCAATTTGTTTGCTGAATAGTTGCTAGTGTATTTCTTTGTATTCTTGTTTGTTATTATCTGGGTGCATTGTCCCCTCTGTTTATTAGGATGTTTAGGATGTTCCTGAAAATGATCATGGTATCTAGCACCTTTGAGTGGATAGTATTTTATCACCTACAATGATTTCATTCGATTTGTAACACTTAGTTGGTTTAGATTTGCTTTGTTTTGTTTTTAAGGGAGCAAAAAGAAGCTAACTAGCCAAAATGAAAAGGTGCTGCTGCTGCTGTGTAAATTACTATTAAATGAAAACCTCAAGTATTCAAAACAGTGTACAGGGAGATGCCCAAACTGCTTTAATGGAAGTTTCTGGAATTTTTAGATTGGCTTCACCACAGACCCCCGTATGGCCCGTTCATCTCCATATCCTACTGATGTTGCTCGTGTGGTCAATGCTCCCATTTTTCACGTGAATGCTGATGACCCTGAGGCAGTGATGTATGTGTGCAGTGTAGCTGCTGAGTGGCGAAATACATTCAATAAAGATGTGGTGGTTGACTTGGTAAGTCTTGGCTTTCTTTACTTTTCATTATGTACATTATGTACTACTCTTATTTTTCTGTGGCTTAGAAGACCTAGTCAAGAAACATATTTTGATTTTCATGGCCTTTAGTTTCTTCATTTAAAAAAAACGAACAAAGATAACAAACAAAAAAAACCCCAAACCAACAGGCCCACAAGAATCTGTAGATGTTTTTATACCATAAACCGCCTAAAATCTCTGTAAAACTATGAAACTTGAAGATTACATTTTACTTTTTTCCTTACCAACAGAAACAAATTTTTCCTTTGCAGGTTTGTTACCGTAGAAGAGGGCACAACGAAATGGATGAACCGATGTTCACCCAGCCTCTAATGTACAAGCAGATCCATAAGCAGGTGCCGGTGCTGAAGAAGTATGCTGACAAACTGATCGCAGATGGGACTGTAACACTACAGGAGTTTGAGGTACACATCAACAGGCTTACAGGGAACTTAAGAAGCTGTTAGTAGGACAACGCAACTGTCACTGTACACTGTCTGCTTCAAAACCTTCCTTTCATTACTGTGATAAGTCTTCACCCTTTGATACTTCCTGATTCAGTTGTTTTTGGCTTTTCATATGAAATAATGTTGTCATAACAAAAGGACTGAAAGTGCTGTGAAGTAGTTAATACATGTTGCACAGAAAAAAATTGCTTTAATTCTGAGATTTGTAAAAGGTGGTCAGATGAGAATGTTGGAGATGGAGGCATTTGTCAGCTATTCATCTCTGGAATCTTGATTCAGTAAGGAAGTATTTGAATACTCATAGGTATAACTGTAGCTTCGTGCTGATAACCATGGCAGGTTTTTATCCAGCAATAATGCAATAAAATCAATTTAACCTTTCATTTTCTTGCAATAATTCAACTAAGGTCCGAGACCATTTGAAGTATTCCAGAAGGATGAAGTGTACAGTCTGGTGCTTCTATTGAGCTGGTTAGATTTTTACCTTATTCATCTGGAAAGTTAATATGTAGAGTGCAGATGCAACAAAGGACCTTCTGAGAAGGTGTGGCTGACTATGTAGCGACCCAGTATTGCAGATGAACAAAAAGGTAGCTTGTGCAGGTGCGTTCCGTTATCCACATTATCCACAAGAACAGTCACAGCTCATGCAGAGCTAGCTATCCTGAGTCATTGTAAGAGTGTGCCAGTAGTGGCATGGGCTTTGGTGACTGGATCCAGTATCCTGGATGGATGTTTTGTTGTACAGGCTGAGTTCAGCATTGCTGTTAGTTACTTCAAAGACTAGCTAGCTCACTAACTTGACTGTGGTTTGGGATTGGAACAGAGATGGTGTTAGAGGCGTTCTGCCTCTACGGAATATGGCTTTGTGTCTGTTGCCATTGGCAGGTGTGGCCAGCATATTCTTAGCTAGACTATCCTAGCCAGACTGGCTTTGTAGGAGGTTCTTTTCTAATCTTTAGTGGCTTGTCAACAGAAGTATGAGAGCTGGATAACGCTAATCTGAGAACTAAGACTGTAAATTATATTTGGTACGTAAATCCTGTCTTCATTCTGGAGTAATGCTTGCACCTTCAGCTCTTGGTAGTCTCCTCTGTAACACCTGTCCAATAAACAAAATAATTTATTTAGAGTATGTGAGTAAGCATGTTTCTAGAAGGCAATTTGATCAGATAAAATGGAATTGTTTATTTACATAATTGTAACTACATTTTCTCAGAATTTAAATAACTTTTTATCATACGGAATGATAGATGTAATCTGGAAGATACAAGGGTGTTATGTTCATCTCTTTTAAAAAGGAAGTTTTTGTTCTACAGGAAGAAATTGCAAAATATGATAGAATATGTGAGGAAGCATATACTAGATCTAAGGATAATAAGATCCTACATATCAAGCACTGGCTTGATTCACCTTGGCCTGGTAAGAAGTCTCCTTTCACTTACCTGAGTGTTAGTATTATTGTGCTTTTATTTTGAGTCCGTATTCTAGGACTTTTAAATGTTTTTATCAGACAGTGTTCCTTTAAAATAGAATATGTGACCTTTGGTTTGCCCCTGTTAATAGTAAATAAAACATTCTGTCAGATGAACTTGAAAGAGATTATTTTCTTAAAAAAAAGCGAAATATTTTGTGACTTTGAAAAAGAAGTCTTTTCAGTTTAGCAGAGAAGTGTTTTTTCTGTAATGGTAATTGTCTGTGCATTCAGGAAGGAGTATGTCTCATGCTCCTTTTTTGAGGCATTGAAGTGCTATGTGCCCTTTATTGGCTGCTTCTGCCCAACATTTGGGCTTCACAAGGAGTGAAAGCAGAAACAAGACAGATCACTGTTTTCCTGTAAGATCAATTTCTGTTGTCATACAGACAATCAAAATGGTTGTGACTCTGGGTGAGAGGTGGACAACTAGGTTTAGGCTGCTATGCAGAATGTCTTTTAAGAGTTGTGAGTTTCTAAATAGTTGTAGATAGTGTAGATATCTCTTATTCAGCCCTTGAAAATCTCACCAAATCTTTTACTTCCAGGATTCTTTAACGTGGATGGAGAACCCAAGAGCATGTCTTGTCCTCCAACTGGCATTTCAGAAGACCTGCTGACTCACATTGGCAATGTAGCTAGTTCAGTGCCAGTCAAAGACTTCAAAATACATGCAGGTCAGCTGGAATCTGTTTTTCCTAGTGGCTTTACTTTTTGCTCAAATTTTGTATTTCTGTACATGAGTTGCTGTTGGGCTATTTCCTAAAGAGGAGAATGCCTGTGACTTTTATTTTAACTATTCTACGCTATGGGTTAAGGAGAATGAGACAGTTAAGATCCTACTGCTTGTTCTCAGCATAATGTTCTTTCAGTATCACACCACTTCTGTTCCCTACCTTTTTAAAACAAATTTTCCTCTAAGGGAGGTAAAAGTCTCTTTGTAATGGTAATACTTCCTTTCATTTTTCAAGTCTTTCTAGAAAATGCTGCCTCTATGAAGTATGTTTGTGGAACTTCCTGGGAAGTAAGGCACCCATCTCAGGAAGCACTATTAATGGGGTTTTTGTAATGCTAAAGCCAATGATAATTTGAGGTCCACTGAAGACACTTTTCTTGTGGTTAGATAACATTTACTCGGGAATATGGCTTAGTCTTTTCAGACCTGGAGACATTGCTGATATACTATAAGCCTAATTTTAGTATAGGTGAATGGACTCTGCGTGGGCAAATTCAGTTTTTCTTTCAGCTTACCATTTGGCATTGATCATAGCACAAATCTAGTGTTTTCTCCAAAAGCCTGGCTCTTATCTGAAGAGATTCAATTCTGAATTTGACATCTGGTAGGAAGAAGTTAAATGTGCTTGTCTGGCTGGGGAGCCCTGACACCGTGTCGAAGTTCTGAGTTAATTCTTTTACTCCCTGGTAAGATTGAAGTCCAGCAGCTCTACAGGTAGTGGTAACATGTTCATTCCATGGGGAAACATGGCGACACATTGTTCAGGGATCTTTTTTATTTTGTCGGCTTGTAGGGAATGTATTTAGGATCAGGAGAAAGAACTTCTTTTCTGTGTAAAATCTCTAGCTAATCTTTTTCATGTTCAGAGTGAACCATCAAGGAATAAAGTGTGTCTGCTGTAGCTATTCTATATGTTTGTGTTCATCTGGGACAATTAAACACTCTTAAAGGTAATGATGATAGGGCATTCCCAGGTACTAACTACAGCCTTGTTGAGCAGATACAATTAGTTGATGAGCTTTAAAACTCTTCTACACATTTATTCACTTTGTGACACTGATAAATTTAAAATTAATCTCAGACAATAAAATTAGTTTTAGACATTCTAATTAAAAAGGTAAGATGGTCTGTCTTGTAACTTGATTAACCGTTGACACTAAGTAACATATGCCAGTATATAAGCTAGATTTATGGTTCAAAGCAAACTTTGGTCTGCTAGATTCTTTTACACAGTTCAAAAGGTCATGAGAGAGAGAAAATTTCAGGAGAATTGGAAGGGAAGGAGCACCTTTCATATACTTTGTCCTTCCAAACAAAACAGCTTAATATTTTGCAATCTTTCAACAAAATTGGAAGATTGTATTATCAAATATTTAGTATATTCTAAAGAGAAAATTTTCAAGATTTTTTTTTTTAACTTAAAATGCAACCGTTTTGATGAGAGAATAGTTTTGGAGAATGTGGAAAGAAAGCAGGGCAGTTTTTTGTGAAAATGGGGAAGGTAACAAAGGGAAATATAGGAGAATAACAAATAGGACAGCTTACCAAAAGCATCGGTGTGGATGTGAAAATAAGATGGTGTAAAGTGACACTGAATACGTTTATAGCCTCAAAGATGGAAGCACCCGTGTGCAGCTTTGAAGTTTTATTATCTTTAAAAGTCACAATATTGTAATTTGTGTTTTGTCTTACCAAGTTACAAAATCTTCACTGTTGCCTACCAGTTGAGAATCTGTGGGCAGCTGCTACAGTTTTCTATATATATGATGTTCATAGTATTGATCAATCCAGCCTGTTTCACTTTATAACATCTCTAAAAGTCCAATAAGGCAAAGGCCAAGAAAAAATGAGAGAGAGAAAGATAGAAGGAAAAATCATGAACCTAATAGCTGATATTTTCAGTCTTATAAAACAGTACTTGGTGTTAGAGATGTGAAAATAAATCTTTAGGAAGAAGTATTTAATCATGAGTCTCTTTAATTGTCCTCAGTAGTTTCTGACACATCGAGTCTTACTTTCTTCTTCTAAAACAAGGTATGAACATTATGCAACCCTTTGGCTGGGAAACAAGTTATTTTACTTTGCTAGCTGTTCAGTTCTAGAAGAACCTCTTGCAGACCCTGTTAGGATCTGTGTTTAACTTACTCAGTGGGGAAATGAATGTAATGTGAATATAAAATGATGAATGCAACGTGAGTATAAAATATCTCTGAAGTAGGTTCATTGATTTCTGATCTTTATTTCAATGTAGGACTTTCTCGGATTTTGAGAGCCCGCTTGGAAATGACCAAGAACAGGGTTGTTGACTGGGCCTTAGCAGAATACATGGCTTTTGGCTCTTTTCTGAAAGAAGGGATCCATGTCCGACTTAGTGGACAGGATGTGGAGAGAGGTACTTTTAGGTGGGTACTGAGATAACTGTTAAATACTGTCCCATACTTAAAGAAACACCTTGGTATTTTTTGAACAGTATAGTCTTCTGCAGGGAAGGGGCAGTTGAGCCTTATACACTGTCAATCTGAATGTTACAGATTCTGGCAGTCAAGAACAATCAAATCTCCTGGGCATCTGTAAATACTATTTTAAAGAATTGTATTTAAGGCAGAACGAATGTTCTTACTTTCTTCCTTCTTTTGCGGAAAGCAGAATTTTTTTTTTTTTCTGCTTTAAGTAAAAATTCAGCTATAGTCCATCTAATTGCTGAGAAGTAAAGGAAGAGTATTTCCTGCTGCAGATTCTGAAGTCTTTTAAATACCATTCTAGTGGTGGCTGCTTGGAATGTGGGTCCTGTGAACAAACGTGTTGCCAGTTGGCAAGGCTTTTTCAAGTGAAATAAGATCCTTTATACTGAGACTTTTAATGACTATGAAGCATGAGTGAACACAGACTGATCACTTAGTAACGTGTATACACTTCTGCTGCCTTACCTGATTCTCTGTGGAGTGAAATGTTAATGATGTTATTTAATTGAAGCCTTTGATGCAAAGCCCATGGCTGGGACTGAGTGAACTAGCGGCTGCACTGTGCTTCATTATGAACGCTTGCAGAAAAGGGAGACGAATGTTGATGCCTGTCTTCTCTGGTACAGTGCTCTCTTTCTGTGCTGAGGTTCATTTGCTGTCCAGTCTTTTGGGCTTGCCTCTTTGTACTCCCGTTCTAATGGCAGTTTAACAAAATGCTTTGCACCAGACCTGAAAACAAAACTGAAAACCAGGAGATTCCACCTGTCCGACCTCCCCTGCCACTCCCTTCCCGATTTTCTTACATTCCTTGAACTCAGTACCATGGTCTTGTAAAGTTATGAGCATCTACTGGGAGAGGAATGTGCGTGTTCATTGTTTATCAACCTACCCACCTATATCAGGTGAGCACTTAGTCATGTCCAGCCCATGCCTGTAGACTTGTCTTGGCAATACTGATTCTATGTATTCCTAGTTCCCTCACTGGAGGAAGAGGGTTTTCAAGAGCTATTTTCCAGATTTTCTTGATGTTGAAGATAATAATTATGCTTACAGCAATATAGGGAAAAAAATAACAAACATGTTCAAATAAAAGGCTATTCAGAGTGGTGAAGACGAGCTAAGGATTCCTGTGCCATCTGGATTTTATTATTCAGCCTTTTAGAAAAGGAGTAAAAAGGCATTGAATAAAAATACTTGTGAAACTCAAGACTGAAGCTGGTACTGCAGCTGTTTGATTTATAGTAACCCAATTCTGCTTTACTGCTGGGTTTGTTTGCGTGGCTACTACCTTGTTAAACAGAAGAGAACACTGTAGAGATGTGTAAGACTTACACTTACATAGTATTTGGGCTGCTTTCTTCAGAGGAATAGGTAGAAAAGTTAACTTTTGATAAAGGTGTATCTAAGAGGTACTGCAGTTCTCAGTAAAGCTGCTCCTTTTTTAGCTATGGATGAGTTTGTCATTTATAATAAAGGTGAGCAACTTCCCTAACAACTGAAGACATTTGCAAATGCCAGTGCATTTTTATTGGAAAAAAAACCATTGCAAGCACATAGAAGGTCTGTTTTATCTTCTCTCTGTACCGAGAAGACCCCTCTTCACCCCCAGAAATCATTGAAGTACATAATGTCTCAAATGTCTGGGACTAATTGAAGAGGGAGTATAAGCCAGAATTTGGGAAGAACTGAAGGTACCTTGTTGCCCTAATGAAAACAACATGATGGAAGTGCTTTTACTATTTTGGAGCTTCTGAAGTGCTGTCTAGAAAATAGTACTTTCTGTCAGCATTTGATGTGATGGCTTGATTTCTCCCTTGTTTCAGTGCTCAGCATTGCCAGTAGACAAGCTGGATAAAGCTACAGATAAGACTGGTCCCTTCTCATCACAGAGACACTCCAGAGAGGGGAAGGAAAGGGGGAGAGGGAGGTTTGATTCTATTCTGGTTTGATGTCAGTAAACCTGACAATTGCACAACAGCAATATCTGACTTGTATGACGTCTGGCTGTCTATCTGTGCTTGTTGTAATCACCTTTTCCTGGGGAAGCACAAAACTTTGTGCCACAGAAGCTTATCGCCTAGCTAGGCCTTCTGTTTTTTACTGAATAACAACAATAAAATGACAGTGGCAAAAATTACTTATGTAACAGCTGCCTGACGTGTGTATTTTCCCCTTTCTATCTACTTCCCTCCCTGTGTTGTTCCTCAGAGATGTGCTTTTCCTGGCCTTATTGTTGATTTCTAAATAAATTTCAGAGCTTTTTTGTTATCACTCATTGTAGCAAAGGGAAGCACAAAAAGATTCGGTCTTCAGTTCAGTGTTGGCAGCTATACACACACGGTAGTTACACGGTAGTTGTTACCAGTATGATAACTGTCCCTACGTTAGCAGTTATAAAGCTAGACATATTGATGTGATTCACTCAGTTAGTCTGCTCAGAGAGTTAATGGATTACAGTAATTACTTCAGTCATCTCTGTTTTGGTAGCGTTCCTCGGTGCCCCATTCTAATGCTGATTAATGGTGTTCTAGAGAACTGTAAATGGTGCATGTGAGTGGAAATAGCAGGAAGGAGGATACAACTGCTTCAAGTCTTGGTGCTGAGATTAGATTAGATTAAATACTTGCTTAAAAAACCCCAACAATTGTTGTAAGGAAAAGATTAATAGAATTTGCCAGGGAGGCAGAGTGAAACGTTTTCAATAACAATTTTTTTGTTCTGGTTTTATGTTACTGTAATAGGTCTGTTTTATAGCAGCAGCCTCCCTACCCCTTCCCGTCTCCCCCCTGTTCTTCTAGTGATGTATTTTCAGTCTTCATGAGTGCTTGAGAACAAGCCTGGATAGCCAGTGAAAGTCCTGATAGTGCAACAGTTGTATGTGGGGGTGTGATTGTATTGCTAGGTTCAACCAAACCAAGGCGTTGTATGAAACAACCGTGTTGCTTGAGTGCTTTCTAGAATATAGTTTTGATGGGTTAAAGCCCAAAGTTATTTGCTAATAAATATCTTTGATGACTGTTTGCAGCCATCGTCATCATGTGCTTCATGATCAAGAAGTTGACAAGAGAACGTGTGTTCCCATGAATCACCTGTGGGAGCAGCAGGCCCCCTACACTGTGTGCAACAGCTCCCTTTCCGAGTATGGTGTCTTAGGTACGTCTCGGGGTAACTATCTGACAGATCTGCTGGTGTTTTAATAGGTCTCAAACAAGATGTAGGAAATTATGTCTGCTAATTAAGAGGAATTTTTTTTTCAGATTTTGCCTTCATGTGGTTAAGCCTTCTGGCTACAAAGTTTTACTTTTTTACTTGAGTTTGCCAAGCCTCAAAACAAACAGATGTTTCCTTCTGCTAGTGGCAGATAGAAGCAAACTCTGCCTTGGTTGTATTTTGACACTATCACATTGATAACAGTTTTTTATCAGATGGAAGCCAGACCTTGCAGAACAGGGGTCTAAAATCTAATCAAAATGCCTAAACTGATTTCCCCCCATCCCCTGAAGAAAGTAGTTCTGTCAAGAGATGGAATCCATTTATCCTGTCCGTTGTAAGATTTGTCCCTTATTGTCTTCATACCTTGAAGAACTTTTTAAAAAATCACTGTAGTGTAAACTTTAAGCCAATCTCTTTTGTTTTTTGTTTTTTTTTTCCTACAGCGTGCTATGATGGGTCTTGGTTTTAACGTATACTTTAGTTTTAACATTTTAGAATAAATAAAAATTAGAGGGGAAAACTTCAAGTGTCTGTGTTTGTGGTTTTTATTTCTTTTTTTTGTTTGCTTTCTTTAATATTTGAATGTGTTGACTGTGGTATCAGGCATATGAATTTGCAGGTTCCAGTGTGCTTGCAGTGGAAAACTTTCTGCATTCTTCAAATGGTGCACCTGTTTGTTTAGGCTGCTTAGAACCTGCTTGTACTTCAAACTATAAACTGGGAGACTTCAGTAGCTTCTGATGGAAAAGTCAGAGAATATACTAACATTGGTCTCAGTATTTAACAGGAAATGACTTAGTAATGACAGAAGATTCATATCAGAGGATAATGCAACTATACAAGAAATAGATCTCAGCAAGAAAGAGAATGTGGAAAAAAAGCTATGAAACAGTTACCTATGAAATAGATACCAAAGCTCTTCCTCTCAGGTTCTGCCAGCTCTTAATCAAGGACCCCCACGTTTTACAATTTTGGGATTGGGTTGAAAGTATCCACCTGTTGTGTTTGAGATTGGCAATGCTGGAACATGCACCTAATGCTCTCTTAAAAGGGGAGGAACTGTCATCAAAATCAGGGATGCTTTGTAATATAGATATAAAAATTTATCATAGCCTTACCTGAACTGCTGTTCTGAATGTGCTATTTCAAGAAAACAAATTCTTGTTACTGATAGCATTAATCATAGCAAATTATATTTTTTTTTGGTACTGGACAGATGTTTTACCGTCAGCCACAGAGAATGGATAACCTCACTCTGACATGATGAGGGTGGCAAGAGGAATGTGAAGCACAAAACAAATATATCTAATAATTTATCAAAAATGTTATTGATGCTATGGATAAATAATGAAATATTGTTTCATATCCATTTCAGAGGTAGTGTGAAGGAAGAGGATGAAATATTGTAGTAGATAGTGATTGTAATTTATAGCTGCTTGCCTCAAAGTTCCGGAAATATTTGATCACATAATCATTTTTACATACTACATATTACCTATTGCTAATAGTATTAAAATCAAAATGGTATAAAAATGTATAATTGGAGCATGGGCTGAAGAGCTGAGGTTTTTTTAGGTATTTTTATTAGCTCTGTGGCAGAGTTAGTGTAAACAGAGTTTCTCCCTCTGTAAGCTCATATGGTAACATGTAGATATAAACTCTAAATAGGAGAGTGTAAGAGCGGATGTGTATAGACATAAGAAAAATAATGGGCATAGATAAAAACTGATAATTCAGTTTCAGAATTATTTGTTTGTGTCCAATTTTCTATTGTTTCTCACAGTTTAGTTTGGGGTTTCTTAACTTGAGCCTGTTTACGGTGTTGCTGCAGATGTTATGGGTAAGTGGGTCATAGGTTTCTTTTTTTTATTGTTTTGTTTGGGTTTGTTTGGTTTGGTTTTGTTTCCGATTTTTTTTTTTTACATTCAAATAACATACCCAAATATGAATGTGACAAATGTCTGCCTATGGTTGAAATTGATTTTGTTCCAGAAATTACATCTCAATAGATAGGAAGCCTGGTGTTGATATGGTGTGGAGAGCGATTCTTATTGCCGTAATTCTGTTCTTTGAAAAGTTAACTAAGTGGGCTCTCTTTCTTTCTCTTTCTTGATCTTATCCTGCTCACTGTTGCGCTTCCACCTTCCCCAGCAACAGAAATGTGAAAGTTGATTGAATAACTTCCATGGAATGCAAGCAGTAGGGCAAAATATGGGTTTGTTCATGGACTGAAAACAAGATTACTCTTTTTGTGCAATTCTGCTTCAGCAAATGTGATGGTGTATTCTTCAAAACTAATAATATGGATCTTTTTAATTGTTAAAAACTTGAAATCTCTTATGTCTGAGATGTTTTCTGACAGTAAAGGAGATTAAATTGATATAAATAGTTGAAAAGTGATGATTAATTAATTTTTTATGACTATGTTAACATGCAGCACCTCAGAAGCATTTTGGGAATTCCCTTAGTTTCTGTGAATTAGAGCTAAGTAAAAATGGATTGAACAGCCCAGCATGATAGAACTGCAGATTATTTCCTTGGCAGGTACCTATGCCAAGAGCTGGCATCTGTTCAGAGCTGTGAGCTTTGCACCAAGTTATTGCTGAGCTGGGTAGGAACACCTGGGGTGTAACTGCTCCATTAAAATGATACTCTGACAAGATTGATTTCACTTGGAAATGAAATAAAGACAGTCTTGTTAACTTGTAGTTCAAACAATTGCTTACGTTTTGTATACAGGAAGCTGTGGAGTGTGCATACTGGGGCATTAAATCAGAGTATTTAACAACCGGATAATTTTGTTTTATGTCCTATGTCTACTATTTTTAGCTATATCCAGATCATTACAATTTAGTTGTGCATCCGCTCGTCTAGCTATAAATTTTCCCTTTACTAAAACTGAATGTCTGGGAGTATAAGTGATGGCTGTGTGAAGTCATTTGAGCAGAAAAGTTTGTCTTGCTGATTGAGCTAGACAAGAAAAGCAAAAGTAACTTACAGGCACTCTATGCTACTTCTTCAGCATTTTTATAAGTACTTGAAAGTCTTCCTCTACTGCGGTGAGAATGACTGTGTAGTGTTGATTCTTCATCCAGGAGGTGTGATTCTTTGTCAGATTCAGTGCTGGATTTGAGAGGTCTTGGGCTGTAGCATCCTTTACTGGGAATGTCCAGGGAACATCCAGGCAAGACAGACTGGGAACTCGTGCATAGTTAGCAAATCCCTGAACCATGAAACCAGGAGTGCAGCTTTACTAAGAGGGAGGGTCATATTTAAAACAAAAGACAAAGGGAAGAGCACAGGTATTCATTTAAACATTTTTTCTGCAATACACTTCTAAGATGAAATATGTAGTAGTACTGTTCCTTCAGAACAACATATTTTTAAGGTTAGGAGTAGCAAATACAATTACCTGTCAGAAATTGTGTTAGGAAATAAGACTGTAGTAACCAAGGATTAGGTTCTCAGTGGCATCTGCATGGAACTCTAAGAAGGCATTGGTCTCTGTTTTAATAGAGTCAGCCACTAGATGAGTATTAGCTTCACTTTCTATTAACTTGGGCTGTGTTTGGGTTTACGAAAGGATGCGTGTCCCTCCGTTAGTCTCTGTGCTTAGATTTTCTGTCAAACATAGCACTAATCTGTCTTTGTAACTTTCCACATTCTGACATTAAATCCCTGCACTGACAAGCCCTCTATAATCATTAGTTAACATTCATGCCTTAAGTCACTTTGAAATCATATTGAATTAAGCTATAGCCTTACTTATGTTAATTGAAAAATTACAGTTCTTATGACAATCATGAAAAATGCTGTGGGGAAAAACACAGCATAATATGCTGTGTAAGCTGCCGCTTTGCTTGACAACACCTCTTTCTCTGCCAGAGTGACGAAAGAACAGTAAGGGAGCACAGCAGGAACTGGACTAATAGAATCAAGCATTTCTGCTACGCCTGTCATCTAGGGACCTTAATGAACTTCAGCAATTAAAACATTAGTTTTGCAACCTTAGTCAAGTGCTGTGTATTTTTCTCTCCTCTCTCCCCTCAGTTTGGAAGTTTATCAAACTGCTGTGCTGGGTCCTGGTCCCCTGTGCCCTGGTGTGCTCTGAGCCCTGAGTGGCTGCCTGGTGTCCTGGAGCTGGCTGGTGGCTCTCCACCACCCTTTGGGTGTGTAGGTTCCTCGCCTGTCATCCCTTGAGAGCTATATCTTGCAGCCTGGTTGCCTTGGCACTGGATTTCCTCAAGCTTAAACCCTTCTCTGTGTTTCTAGCTGTGTAGAGTTAATTCTTTAAACTCACAAAGATTGCACAGCGTTCTGAGGAAATGTTTGGTTCTTGTCTCTGCAGGCACAAATAATAGAAGTTTGTGCCTGTGCAGCAGTTTTTTTTTAGCCCTTTACTCTGGTCTAAGGTTGAGCCTTCTTGAGGGGTCTGTGTGGGAACCTTCTCCCTTGCAGTTCGTGTCCCGTCTCTAGAACTGTGGAGTCTTTCTAGCTCAGGCCACCTTCCCTGGCTTTGATTCATCTGGTGCCTCAACAAATCCTTTTCAGAACAAGCACCTCACCTTCTTCTGGGTTGTTCACCTTATGTCGGTCTGTGTCTTTCCACGTTTTGTTTTTTTTTTTTTTTAAATTTTGCAGTTCAGATCTCACTTTTTGAATGAATTTCTCCACATGTAGGTAGTAATTCTTGACGGACTCCCTAGCAATTGCTGTATTTGCTGGTGGAATAGCTTTAATGTTAGAAATTCTCATTGCCATTTACCTGGTGGAAAGTGAGTTCTGCTATACCAAAGATGGGTATACCACAGACACACGTTCCATGAAATAGTAGTCTTGGCAGAATTAATTTAAAAATATTAATTAGAATGTATAGATTACATTGGATATATTTTCCCAGGTATTTTTATGACTGTCAGAAAGCATGCAAAAGGCATCTGTGTTAGGATCACACCTATCAATACAGCTTCACCTACAACATTGTCACCTTGTGGAGATTATTGGCACAATGTGGGCAGAAAGATAGGAAATGAGAAATGACTCTTTTTTCCTTGTGAATTTTAGGGGTGGTTTTGGTATATGAAGCAGAATTATGTGCCTGCTCTGACCAAGTTTAAATACGCATAGAGCTCTATACTCTTTGAAGAGCACTGTATGATTATTGATAACTCCAAGCGGTCAAGACCTCAGTTCGTTCTTCTCTAAAAGCTAAATTACCCCATCCTTACAGAGAGCAGCATATGCTCAAATAAGTCTTGAACATATTGCATATTTTCTCAACCATGTCACCCAATCAGTAGAAATGTTCTCTTAATGCTTGTGTAAAATTAGAATGGGATTCAAGCCTATCTAGGGAAATCTATTTTTCAGATACCTTTGGGAACACACACTGAAGGAGCTGTGTAAATTTTTCCAGTATTTGCATTGTGTTAAAAACAATGGAGTCACACAAATAAGGAGGACAGAGATCTAAAATATGTTTTGAAAGAAGGGCTGTTCAGGCAGTCAGGCCAAAAGAATGGTCAGCAAAAGCCATCCTTTTTAGTAATGTACCGTCACACTGACTCACAGATGAAAGGCCAACTGTCTGCCTTATCAATCTCCTTTTGGCCTAACTTCCTAGTTGCCTTTTGATATGAACATGAGCATCTGCTAGAGTCATGGGTGGACTGTTCAGAGTTAAACAGTTGAGAAGCCAAGTGACTCAAAGATACCTTGCAATGTCCATAGCAAGGTATAAAAAGCTGGATTGGAATTACCAAGGAGTAAGCTATGAAGACACACTATAAAACCAATATGTAAAACTGCTTTCTCTGTGAATACATTATTTAATTTGAAGCTCATGTTGCTGCTTCTCTCATGCAGTTGATTTGTCTTGCAGTTATCCCTCTACTAACCTTCCAGGAGGGTTTGTGTACTAATGTTGACTTGAGGAGCCTTTTCCTGGAGCAGAAGAAAGAAACCCTGTAGTCATAATTTAGCTGAAGTCATTGAGTTAAGATAAAGCAATTTCAGTCTTATGCTCAGATGACCTATGTCAAAACTTCATGTCAAGTGTTGGAAGGATGTTGTTGCAGAGGGACTTACTTAATACGTGACTAATCTCACTAGTTTTGTTGAGGGCTTTCCTTGTAAAAATGCACAAGTTTAAGCTTTCTGTAACCGCATATTCATTAGTTCTTGATTTTATAAAGTGGAAATGCTTGTGCTTTTTTTTTTTTTTTTTTCCCCTCCAGTTTGACAGTTAAACTTTCAGGAAGGGAATTACTTGTGTATGTTTGTAGCATCCCACATATGAGCTCCTGCTCAATCTTAGCTTAGAGCTCTGAGTATCTCTCTCATGGTGAACATATAAGTTGAACAAAAAAGAAAAAGGACAAAGAAGCCTTGAATAGGTTTAACTTGATCCTGAAATCTTCCTCCGTAGCAAAGCCAATTACCTTGCACTGATAACATTAAAGTAACTCATATGCTGTATGTGCTACATGTTATTCTTTTCTACCTTGTAATATATCGAAGTTTTTAATGCCTGGAATGCCAGGCCATCTTAAAGGTATTTTTCTATTACTGCTTTTGTAATTTTTTGGTATTATAGTTCTCTTTGAAGTAATTCTTTTATCCACTGAATTCCACTAAGGGAGGCTCTCCTAGAAGGGCTGCAGCCTCTGATAACCAGGGTATAGATCACAAGTGGTAAGTGTATGAGAGATGTCAGCTATCACTTGCTGGTGACCCTGTAGCAGTAGCCTTCTGTGTGTGGAGCATTTCAACACGGGAAGCACGTCTCTTCCAGGGAAGACTGAGGGTTTTTTTGAAATTCCTGAAACTTTTCTAATTCGATGGGTTGTATAGCAGGTTTGATCAGAGTCAGAAACTATAGTTCCAATGACTGGGGTTTATCATAGCTTTGAAGCAGTTTACTGTAGTTTACTAAATACTGGTAGTCACAAAGCAGTATCGGGTTTTACTGATATACAGTATTGAGGAGGCACACTAGGTACCTGACTTATGATTGGGTTTTGGCTTATAGCTGCCCTCGGGTCTAGGAAATATTATCCACAATGTGAGGTTTTACAGATTGATATTTTTGTCCTGTACTCCTGAGAATGTCTACAAGTTAAAAAAAAAACAAGGAGAAACCCAAATTAATTCATGGTATCTAGATAGGCGTACCATTCTCTCAGA
Source organism: Coracias cyanogaster (assembly GCA_033124195.1). Taxonomy (NCBI): domain Eukaryota; kingdom Metazoa; phylum Chordata; class Aves; order Coraciiformes; family Coraciidae; genus Coracias; species Coracias cyanogaster. Next base: position 70,654 of record JAVSBS010025133.1, on the reverse strand, counting down.
TATGAATGGATTTCTCTCTGCATCCCAAATGCCAGTCTTAGGCGCATTTCTCTCTTAGTTACATGTACACCACTCTTGTGACTGGAGGTGGGGGGGAGGCTGGGGGCCAGTCAGACAAATTAGGCAGTACAGACTTTTGATACCAGAAACAGTATTCGTTTTTGCCAAAGCTGGTTTTGCTATCAAGCCTAGATTGTAAAACAACATTTGAGTGGCTACTGTGTCACAGTAAGGAAACCAGGCAAAAGTGGAAATTGCAGTGACTTGTACATGGCAAAAACATGAAGCTGAGTTTGGTGTAGATCAATGGTAGCAGGATGGGACTCTCTGCGTGTAACTTAGGTAACGTGCAGATCTTAAAATGAAGCTGGAAAGAGGTTAGAAATCCGTATCAGGCTGTTAGCTCGCTCTGGTGTTTTTTACAGTCTTGCAATTACTCAGGAAAGAGTTACACCTCATTATCGTAGCTTTTTAAATAAAATTCTACAGCAGCAAAGCTAGTTGCTCTACTGGGGTAAACTTCAGTGAAAGTCTTCCTGTGTTGGAGTTGTGTATTTGAAAGCAGATCTTTATATTCTGTGCAGAATATAAAATCTTCAACATAAAACATATTTTATCCATCAGATACTTATTCTCTACAAGTGTTGCATCAGTTTTCCCTCTATATCACAACCTCTATATACAGAGCACTGGTATGTAGCTTTTTTTAATTGAGACTTTTAACTTTTTTTAATCATTTCAAACTATGGGTGTAGCATATGAGTACAAGCATTCACTGAGCACTCCAGGCTTGGCTATACGGAAGTATAAAAGGAAAATATGAGCAGAGATTAAATATTTATTTTTATATTATTAGATACATTTAAGTGTTGACTGTAGAATGTGGAATAGAAAAATAGCTTATATTTAAGTGTGGTCATTAAACCGAGACAGGTTTAGCCATTGCACATGGCTGGTTTTTCATGTTCTAACTTGACACAAAATTCTGTTGTGGTTTTTTCTTTTTTAAAAGCTACAGCCTTGTAGTATTCTGTGCTTTGCCAAACTACTTGGAATCAATTAACTAGCTTCCGTAGAGTAGCAGCTTCGGTTTCTTTTCTGTCTTTGCCAGTCATCTCCCCAGGTCCTGTTGTAGAGCCGGGTCTTTATCGTACTGCAGCAGGTCTCTCAGTGAGAGCAGTAATTTGTTTCTGCCTGTAAGAGATATTAATGGAGGTTGTTGAGAGCCTTCAGTTACGTTTAGGCTTTGACAGGTTTTAAGAGCAGACAACAAGCTTTCTGAATTGGTCTATGCAGAACACTGGAGCTGCTGTCAGCCAAGCTGCTGCTGTATGTTTGTCCTGCTGTGTTAACCTGAGGTGGCTGAGTAAGAAGGAGTGTGTGCCCCTTCTGCTCTGTATGGGGTTGATGAATTTACAGTTCAAAGAGCACAAGGTCAGGGAAATTTCTGCACTTACCTGCTGCTGTAAACCACCTGAAATCCTTGATGCGGAGAGGGAGAAGGTTACATCTTTCTGTTTTCATTAGCTGAAGTAGTGATGCTCTCCCCATGAAGAGGACTTCTGGTCTCCTCTGCCATTGAGGCAGAGAACTAAATGGTCATTAATCCTGCCAAAGAAAGGATTGTTTACCTAAGTCCCAGATGTGTCTCCCATGCACCTACTGTGTTCAAACTTCTTTGAAGATCCAAAGAATATGACCCTGCCTGTAGACGGAAGGTTAATGTCACCAATAATTTTGTTCAGTGCCTGCATATGAGAAGGGGAACAAAACCCCAATATTGTGCAGGGCTGTGCACAAGTAGCTTCTTGAAAAAATAATGAGCTGTAAGTGTGATTTTACAGGAAAAGGCGGTACCAGTGAGCTCCCAGGAAAATGCCACATGCAAGTCGGAGCTGAGGGATGGGTTTTAATTGTTATTTTAAAACCTCCTATGATATTTAAATGTTTGAAGAATCGGAAAAATGTTACTTGCTAATATTTCTGATGGAAGCAGTACCACTGAAAGCTGCATGGTTTATAATGGGGCTGCATTTTGGTTTTATTTTAATTTATTGTTGTTTTTAATGAGACAACAGAATTCTCAGCGTGTGTTTCTTTTGTAATTTTCCGACTTGTTTGGTTCTCAGGTTTTGAACTTGGCTTTGCTATGGCAAGTCCCAATGCACTGGTGTGCTGGGAGGCCCAGTTTGGAGACTTTCACAACACAGCGCAGTGTATAATAGACCAGTTCATCAGCTCTGGCCAGGCCAAGTGGGTCCGTCACAACGGGATCGTCCTGCTCTTGCCACATGGAATGGAAGGAATGGTGAGAGCTGCTGGCTGGTGCATGCGGGAGGGGATTGCTGGCTACTGGGCCTTCCTCTGCAGCTGTAAAAGCCAAAGGTGTCTTAAGGATCCAGTAGTGATGTGAAGTGGGTAGGAGGAAGGCACTGTGTAGCGGGTTGGACTCCTTCAGTGTTACAGAAAGGAATGTGGATGGATTGATTGATGAGAACCAAAAAAAAAACCCTGAGAATTATTTCTGAGCTCTTAGTTTTGTGTCGTTGGTGGCATGTACCAGTTTTCCCCCCATTTTTTTTTCCTTTTTTTTTTGTATCTCTCTCAGAGACACTGCTGTCTTTCTCTCGAAAGCCCCAGATTCTTAGTGTAGAGTAAGAAAGAAATCATTAGCATCTAGCAGTCTAGCAGTACATGCTTGGGTTTGTTTTGCATGAAGTATCTCTATGCAAAATCTGCACTAAATTATCTTTCAATGAAATGACATGAAACAACTTCAAAACTGCTCCAAAAATCATTTACATTGGGTGACTTTGATAGAATAAGCAATTCCTCTTTCTGAAAAGGAAAATATTTCCACTAGCTGTTGACTTTTGTTTCTTTGGTGGCCATTAGGAGGAACTAGAGAGTGTCTTAGAGGGAAAGGGCATGGGCACGCTCTGTATATAATGTTATACGAGGTTCATAGCAGCAGTAGAATTTTCTTCAAATCTTTTAAATTATTTTTAAAGGTTACAGGAACATCGTGTCAGGCTAGGTTAATTTTCTCCTTTCCAAATACATTAACATTCATCAATTGATGCATGTATGTTTCTAGTTTTCTATTAAGAAAAGCATAGTATGTGCCACAGCAGCAGTCTCCATCTGTACAAATGTTCTAGACCCTTTCACTACAAACTGCATCATTTCCATTCTCACAAACAAGTTAGTTTATTTCCATTCAATTATAATCCTGTCCTGATATACTGGGGTGCATTCATATCTTATGAATGGCTTTCCAAACCCATTTGGGCGTGAAGAATAAAGGGTCTGCTGCTGTTCACAAGACTTTTGATAAATTAATTTTTTAAAAAATGAATCCTGAGGGACAGCCTGAATGTGACCTCAGCAGGATATGTGGTCCTCTGCAGAAAAGCACTCAGCTGAAAGGAGCTGGTTCTCTGCTACTTACAATACAATTAATCTTTCTTTTCTCTTAGCCACTTGGCAGCTAAGATTTGCCCAGATCTTCTGAAACATGCTTATTTTGCTACTAGTATCAGGTGTTTTTGGAATATTTAAGAATCCCACCAGGCTGTTGAAATCCACTGTCTTCCCAGAGGAGCTTTCGATTACAGGCGCATTATTCTGTCTCTAGCTACAGTGTTGGGGACAGAATGATTTGGGGAAGGATTCGTAATGGGATATGGATCCCTTCACCTCTAGGTCATGCATTCACAGGCAAGCTGACTGTGATTGAAAGACTCTGCTGCCTAACGGCTCCCTGGGGACCCATCCAAAAGTAGCTAATGGGTTCAGTATAGGTCTCACTGGATAGGTGGTCACAGTAGAAATAAGCCCTACCCCATCCCACGCAGCGGTTGCTGGCAGTCTGACTGGAGGTGTCAGCAGAGAAATCAAAGATGGATGTGAACGTTGAGGCTCTGGATGGAGGTTGTTGCTAGGGCAGCATATGTGTGTACATTAGGGAAGCCTTGCGTGTCTCTCCTAATCGTTTGCTAGTAACATCTCTGTTTCCAGTGCACTGATTTCAGTGTGCTTGTGAAACGCTGTGTCTGTGCATGTACAGGTTGTACGTAGTGTGGGATGTGATTTACAGCAAATAGATGTACACAGCCAAAGTTGACTGTTACTGTGTACCATAGTTTTGCACGACTTTGCTTCTTGTTCCCAAGCCCTTACTCGTCTATGACCAGACCATTTGGCACCTCAAAAGTAGAGATAGACTTCAAAACAGTAATCGTGCAAGGCACAGTTCTTGTATTACTCCTTTGTTGCCAGTGGAGCGTTTTATCCTACATGGAGTGTTCTACTTCCATGGAGTGAGTAGAGTGAATCATAGAATGGTTTGGAAGGGTCCTTAAAGATCAGCTAGTTTTAACGCCTCTGCCATGGGCAGGGACACCTCCCACTAGACCAGGTTGATCAAAGCCTCATCCAGCCTGGCCTTGAACACTTGCGGGGAGGGAACATCCACAACTGCTCTGGGCAACCTGTCTAGTGCCTCACTATCTTCATAGTGAAGAATTTCTTCCTTTATATCTTGATCTACCCTCTTTCAGTTTAAAACTGTTACCCCTTGTCCTATCACTACATGCCCTTATAAAAGATCCCTCTCCAGCTTCCTTGTAGGCCCACTTTAAGTACCAGAAGGCTGCTATAAGGTCTTCTGGAGCCTTCTCTTCTCCAGGCTGAACAACCCCAACTCTCTCAGCCTGTCCTCATAGGAGAGGTGCTCCAGACCCTGATCATCTTTGTGCCCCTCCTCTGGACTCTGGAATCCTGCACTTGGAATCAGTGCGGACAATGTGTTGAATCAAGGTGGACTACTCGTTGTTAAAATAATGAGTGATTTTGGAGATCATATGTTAAGGTTCCAACAGAGGAAGTTATTATGAGAGATGGCCATATAATGAAAAAAGCTCTTTATGAACATCGTTAGCTTTGGAGCCATGGAGAGATTTGAGAGGTGTGATAATTAGTCTTGAGGTTAAAATACTTTGCAACTGTCTCCAAAATGAAAGTCCTTCCTAATAGTAACTGTCACTTGAACAAGCAAAGGCTGCCAGCACTAGCAATAAATAAAAAAGCACACTGCGTTCTCATACTGCTCACAGCTTTCTCTCATCCTTTATAAACAAGGACAGGGGAGGGAAGAGAACAGATTCTGTTATGCTGCTTATTCCCGATACTGTTTGTGACCAGCCTCCACGTTTTGCTAGTGTAAAGTGGATCTAATAATGTTTGCACACTGGAAGAAATTACCTTGGGTACTGCTAGTGAGACAGCGGATGTGAGCGTTCAGGACTTAGACTGTAAAATACCTCCTGAGGAGGCAGAAATTCATCACATAGGTTAGTCTGGCAGATAATGTGTACTTGTATTTTGATCTGTTTAGCTGAAGCATTAATCTAGGCTATTTTTTCTGGTGCTGAACACTGAACAATGGCAGGAGAGAGATCCTGAGTCTGCTTTTGTTGCCAATATAGCAAAGATAGTCAGCAGTTAAGTTTGTGTTTGCTGCTGTTCAGCATGCAAGTGTGGTTTGGCCCAAAGAAGTGTGAGTCACTGCAGTACACCAAGGCATACAGTGCTTTTCTTCCTGACATTCCTCCCACTCTTTTTGGACCTGCATTAGCAAGGTTGTTCCTGTACCTTCATGAACCTACTGCCCCTTCACTGGTCTTCATTGTACAACTATACCGAGGCTAGAAATTACTTGCAGCCGGTAAAAACAATGGACGTCCATGTGAAACCTAATCTTCTCCTATGAAAACAGTTTATGGAAGACACAATTCCAGCCCTCCAGTGTCTTCTCTCTTGTCGCTGCTGCTGACGCCTCTGGCTGGGGGGGCAGGTGTGCAGCCTGGTGTAGAGGTCCCAGGGTGACAGGCAGTACTTGTGCTATGGGTGATCTAACTGATGTTTAACTGCTGATTAGGATTTTTAATATTGTTCTTTTAAATGATACCTTTACCAGGGTCCAGAGCATTCATCAGCCAGGCCTGAGAGGTTTCTGCAGATGAGCAATGATGATTCTGATGCTTATCCAGTAAGTAGGTTTGTCAAAGGCCGTGTCCTTTTTTGTGTTTTTTCTTTTTTTCTCTTCACGCCTCAGAGATTTTTTTTGTAAGCAGCAGCCTTTTAACTAGGCATAATGGATTAAGATTTAGCTTCAAGACTTGGTGTAGCCTTAACTTGATCTCAGTAAAAGTAATGGAAGTATGTAGTGTGCACTGCTTCATTGCAAAGCTGAGATCATATACAATTAATCTCTGGCAGCATAATCTTTTTATGGCTGTTCCTCAGGGCCAGTGATTCAGCTTGTTTGTATGGCTCTGCATGCTGCAAATAGGTGTCTCTAGCTAATTTCTGAAGGAGGACAAGTGAGACTACACGTGGCTTTTTGCAGCGGAGCTATATTGTACTACTGGAAGCATGAAAAGAAGCAACTTCTAAATTCGATTCAGCTAAGACCTTCATGCATTGGTCATTCATTCCTATGGAGAATAGCTCTGCAGGATAGTGGGTATCTACTTCCCCACTGCAGGTTTCCTAGCAAGCACTGATAACATTAATTTAAACCCCACCGATTTAAAAAAAAAAAAAAAAAAACACCACCAAAAAACCGGGGAGTGGGGGAGTGGTTCAGTTTTGGCCCTGAGTTTGTTACTGTTGGGGCAATGATAGTTCCAAAGCCATATTCCCCCTCATCTAAAAGTTCTTTTTGTCAGTGTACTGTCAGAATAAAGACCTGTTTTGTTTGACTGCATTTAAGCACTGCCAATTGCATCTAATAAGCAGGTTATAGATTTTTGTCAGAGAAGATAGGAGTTCAAACCATGGACCACAAAATAGATGCTGTACCAATATGGAATGAGATTATTGTATCCATGTCTAAATATATACATGCTTACCTAATATTTATGTACATAGATATGGATAAAACCCCGCTATATTTGTAATAAATAGAATTATAAAACATATGAAAGTTATGTATTAAAGTAGTTTAAGAGGACAGGACACCTACCAAAAACTGGAGGGAAGAGAGAGAGCGTTAACTATACGCTCAAAAAATGAATTATAGTTTTAAGATTCTTTCAAAAGGGTTCTATTGTCTGTGTTCCACCTACTGAAGTCCTAGTCCTCTTCACCCTTCCTTCTTGGCCTTCGTAGCTTCCTGAAGTTAATAGCAGCTTTTTGCACATATTTGCATACATTTTTAGGAAGAAGTAGAAACAGAAGAGAATGGTTTGTAGGAATGCTTCCCTAGCCAATAATATAATCTTAGCAGAGATTCGCTGATTAGGTTTTTTGAGGGAGGGAGTTGCTGAGAGTCAGAAATAGAAGGATGGCTTTCAAGCCTTTTTTCTGATCTTTTAGACATTTTTCTAATGCCTTTACTGTCTCTCAGGAGTTCAGTGAGCAGTTTGAAGTTTCCCAGCTGTATGAATGCAACTGGATTGTGGTGAATTGTTCGACTCCAGCCAATTACTTTCATGTCCTCAGAAGACAGATCTTACTGCCATTCAGAAAACCGGTAAAGTTGCTGTACTGGACTTGATTATTCTAGGTATATGGACCCTCACATAACGAGGGGTCTTTGTTTGCGTGTGACATAGAGAACAAGAATCATTGAAAAATGTTAACACAGGTTGAAGTCACTGATTTGATGGAATGAAACTCAGGTCTGACTACGATTCTAGAACTTGATTTTCAGCTTTACTTCCTTCTGGCTGTACAGGCCTTCAGATGAACTTGTCAAGACACTGTGTAGCTAACAGGTTGTATAATTATAATCTGCATGTCTAACTGCTGGAACTTCAGAAACCTAAAATACAACTGTTGGATGTTTTACTGGTTTGTAGCATGTGATTTGATTTTGTTCTCAGAAAGAAGCATAAATAATATGGCTTGAGAACCTTAAAAGGGAGGGGATTACTCAAATCTTTTGAATAATTTTGAAACTTCCTAGGATTTCAAAAGAGGAAAAAATAATTTACTCTTTTTGCTATTCACATTAACTTGATCTGTAGCATATTCAGTTTCTGGGTTTTGTATGAACAGTGTTAGAAATGTTGCATGTAATAAATGTAAATAAAGCAGTTCCTGAATGTTGGAAAATTTTTTTTGTCTTACAGCTGATTATTTTGACACCCAAGTCACTGCTGAGGCATCCAGAAGCTAAATCCAGTTTTGATGAAATGGTGTCTGGTAGGTCACCTTAAATTATTATGGACAAATACTTGGCTATACCAGGTTGCCTGTCAGACTGTGAAGAACCTAATCTGTTCTGGAGAGTTTGCCTTTTCCTTTGGCGTAATTTCTGTGGGCTGTTGTAGTGAGATCTATCATGGACTTTTGCTGAAAAGTCTGCTTTCAAGTATGAATTCTTAATTTTTAACAGGCTTATCTTGTAACCAGCCATTAATCTTAACGGCAGTGGAAAGTGCATTCCCCTCTTGGCAGGGATGTTCGCCTCAATAGGCTATTAGGTTACTCCACTCTTTTTCTTTTCATATGATGATGTGAGGGATAGCTTGTAATCACATTGTGCCCATTTGGAAAAATGAAGGGCCCGTTTGATGTTACAATACTTGTTTCTGGGGCTGCCACATCACACCAGTGGTGTAAAGTGAGATCAGTGAGTTCAGAGCTGTAGGCTACCACCCTAGATGTTGTTGGCATGCCATCAGCACCAGGAGGTACACAGCGACTGCAGAGGTAGTACCAAAAATTGGAGTGATTTGTCTTGCCATGCACTGGTTAAATGTGTTAGAGTGAAGTGAAGAAATGCAGTGAAATGTCGTGAGTGATTAAAGCAATTGTTCAGAGTGAGAGAGTGGGCATGGGGGTGGTAGTCTGTCTCCAGTTCTGGTGGGTGGCTTAACTGCTTTCAGAAAAGCATAACTGCTCAGTTTTTTTAAAAACAAATTACAGTGTAGAAACATGCTTAAATATTGAATTATCTGCTTTTTGTAGGTGAGTAAAGTTTGCTTCTAAGGCAAAGGCATTTGCTGGTTTTGATTACTGGTTAAAAGCTTTGTAGAATGAGTCAGATGAAAAATTCTGTAGGGATTGTGATTTGCCACTTGGTCTTTGGAGTCCCCTTTGCTTCAGGCTAACCCTCAATAGTGGACAAATGCCTAAGTAATGCTGAATTCTGACATACTTTCATGTTCCTGCTGAAAAGGACAGCAAGCAGTAAAGTATTGCTGACTCTCAGCTAACTTTTTGCCCTGTTTTTAGTGGAAAGCTGAGAGGAAGACTGACTCCAGCTGACCCGATGAAGTGCGGATTCAGTCTTTTTTAATGATGAATTCTGCTGTTCAGTGAGACAAGATAATTCTGACATAAATCAGCTCCTCTTTCACATGTTTGTGCTGCTGCTTTTCCCCCTAAGACAAATGGTTCAAACAGGAGCTTATTCTGGTACGTGGGTGTGCTGATTCGGACTGGGAGGTCATGCCACTGTCTGCTACCTTGCAGCTGGTTAATGTGGGAATAGTTCTAATCAATCATATAAGAGAGCAGAGAAAAGGATCTTTTAGACCATCAAGTTTCTCTTCCAGTTTCATGTATCCCAAGCAAATTGTTCTCCTGGGGGATGATATCACAAGGGAAAAGATGCCTAGCAGTGATGATATGCGTCTGAAATTGTATCTTGTCACTTTTACATATGGCTCAGTACTACGCTGATTCTTCCTTTAGCTAATGCCATTTTAGCTCTTAACCAGAGGTTTAAATCACATAAATATATGGCAGTAAAGTGTGTGCTTGTGTAAACACTTCTGCAGTTGCAGATTTAGTTGCATTATGAATATGTGCTATGCTTTTTATTAAAATGTTCTACAATCTTCTAATCCTATATTAACATTACACGGTTGGAAGAAGAAACAATATTGCAGGAAAAAAAATGGAAGCAAAAGTGAGCGAGCTATCTAATCAATTTAAAGTTAAAGGTGTAATGCACAACACAAAACTAAAAAGAATCCACTGTTAATATGTTTCTCTCTGAGTATGAAAGAGTGGATTCTTTTCAGTTTTTTAACTTCTTGAAACTAAACTGCTGAAAGTCACTTTAGCAGAATTACTGGTCTGGAAAGTAGGAGTAGAGGCAGCAGAACCCTCTGGCCATTGCAACCTGCTGCTTGCTCACTAAAGGACTTGTTTCTTGGGCTGCTTACGTACAATGTCAGTTCTGCTGAAAGCACTTTTCTAATTTGTGCTCTTACTAGGTACCACTTTCCAACGTGTGATTCCTGAGAACGGGCTGGCAGCTCATGCACCACATGAGGTCAAGCGAGTGATTTTCTGCACAGGAAAAGTATACTATGATCTTGTGAAAGAGAGGAAGAATCAAGACCTGGAGAAACAAGTAGCTATAACCAGACTTGAACAGGTGAGCTCTCTGATCCTCAGAAGACAAGGTCCTTGGGGAGACTTTCAGCAAGGGGTTTCTATGCTTTTAAATAGATATCACCTGCCTGAACAGAGGGTGATAGCATTTTTATAGGACTTTCCTTCTTAAAAGACGTTATCTAATCCTTCATGGCCTTGTGGAGAAGGAACACATCAACAGTATACTGGACAATGGGATCCAGAAAGCTTGATGACTTTTCCAGAACCGTGTAACAAAGTGAAGTTTCCAGTGTGATGGCATCTTAAATTTGTATAGCCAGTCTGCTAGGTTTAAATGTTTTGAATGGTACACTTTGCAGCTATACTGTTATTCATTAAAAACTTGTATTGTCACAGCTACTTCACTAGAAAAACAGATGGAATGCAGAAGATCTGGACTGTGACCTGCTTCTGTTCATATTAGTGCAACTATAAAAATGTTTATATTCACTTCTGAGAGCATTAAATCAATTAAAGAAATATGAGTCACTTTAAAGAACATATAACAATTATATTAGGTACTAAATGGTTAATTACAATGGTTGGTTGTAATAACCAATAGGTGAAAGGCTTTCCTACCATGGACTAACATCATGTAAGAGAAAGCTTTGCCAGTTATTACCCTCTCTTTCTAGATTTCACCATTCCCTTTTGATTTGCTGAAAGAAGAACTTGAGAAGTATCCAGGTGCTGATCTAGTTTGGTGTCAGGAGGAACACAAAAACAGTGGATATTATGATTATGTCAAACCTCGTTTCCGCACTATTGTGAATCACACTCGACCTATATGGTATGAGACTTCAAACAATTGCTCTGTCTCTTGCGCGATTTGTTTACTTTTAAATTTGGTTGAGTTTGGGGTTTTTTTTGCTTTTAAATTCGTTTTTGATTAGAGGATGTTATTATGGGGAAGTCAGGTTCTTCACAAATCAAAAGCTCTGAGTTTAGGTTCTTGGGTGAAGGAGGGAAAAATCCGGACAACTTTCTCTCAAGTACGTCATGCATATCTTGCTCTTCCTTGTAGTTCTAAAAGAAAATCAGTAGCAACTAGCTCTGTATTTATTGCTACTTAACACAGCATGTAAGTCTCCTGGATGTTGTCTCTCTCTTGCTGTCTAAGATTATTTTTCAAGAATTTCACTCCAAATATTAGGTTTCTGGAGGTAACAGTTGTTATAAGAGCTGTCTAGATACCTTTGTGTTTATTTTAGATGATTGACTCTCAGCTCTGCCCATGCAGCTGTCGAAGGAATGAGTGTGTTCATCGCCAAAAGCAAATTACCTAATTATGAGACAGCGTAGCTGACTACCCTGGGAAGGATGGGGGATAAAACACATCTTAAGATTGACGGGAGGGGGAAGCTGACCAGAAGGTATAACTGATAGTGCAGCTAGTATTGATTTTGATTTAAGAAAGATTGATGATTAAATGTCCAAATCTGCAAAGCTGACCTGAATGCATTGAGCACATGTTCTCATGCTTGTTATTGTCAAAATAGTATCTTCTTTTCGCCTCATTTGTCTGCCCAATTCTTTTTGTCACAAAGGTATGTTGGCCGAGAGCCTGCTGCTGCAGCTGCCACAGGCAACAAGAACACACATCTGGTGTCGCTCAGAAGGTTCTTGGATACAGCTTTCAACCTTGAGGCCTTTGAGGGAAAGACATTCTAACTGCAGGACACCAACTCATCTCTGACTAGTAGCCTCTCAAAAAACTGCATCTGAAAGAGGAAAGAAGTGGGGAAAAATACTGGAAATTGTGTATTTTTGCTTCACCATATGAAAAAATCCAGCAACTGTCTTTTTTTAATCTGTACCTTGTTCCTTGGTTTGTCAGGAGAAAAAAAAATTTCCAACTTCCACCATTTTTTTGTCCCATGCTTATTTAGATTGGGACCTCTTTGGCACAAGGAGAGTCTCCTCTCCAAGGTTACAGTGTCTCGCTCAGTGAGGCTCCAGTCTCAGCCTGTGGGCACTGCCCAGTAACTGTGAGGAGAGCAGGCATGGACAGCATGGTCCTTGTGCACATCCCTGAAAAAGAAGAGAGTACATTTGGGAGCCACTAAGGAAACAAGATGTATTGTACCAGGAAAATGGTTGACAGTTATTTCTAGATATATCAGAGAGGAGTAATGAAACTGAAAAGCAAAAAGTTGGAGGATGACTTTGGTGGAGAAATGTGCTGGCTGTGGTTGTTGGAAGGAGATGGTTAGGTAGCCTGGTGATGTGAGGAGGAGACTGGAAATAGAGAGTCAGATTGCAAAGTTGCTGAACTGAGTGATTAAAAAAAGTGGTGTGGACCGCTTAGGTGTAAGGTGGAGAAGGGTAATGAAGGCAGAAATAAAAGGGATGAATAAAAGGTTTGTTGGGGTTAGTTGAGGAGGAAAGAAGTCTACACAAGACCACAGCTGACAGAGCAGTGGGTGGTCAGCAGGAGATCAGCATCAAACAAGTAAGAGGTTACTGCTCCAGTTGGTCCCACTCCATGAGAAAGTTGTTTGTGCGACAAGTAGTGGATTCTCTGCTTTGTCCAGTACTAATCCCTGCCTCACATCTCCGTGCTGATAGTAATTCAACTCTGAAGTGGCGATTCCTGATTTAGTCACCCTTTTTTATGTTAAGAGGGAGGTGGGCAAGCAACGGTTGCTGATTAACCAAAGGCATGTGCTGTGATTCTGTACAAGTAGTAACTGATTTCAATTTTTTTTTTTACCTTTTTGTTTACTTGTCAATTAAGATATAAATTGCCATGTACTTTCAGTATGGACATAAGTGAACCACGACAAGAGCTGGCTCTGCGTACAGCTACTGGAGTACAGCAGGTGCCGGGGGGCAGAGAACCGCAGGGGATTTTTCTTGTCCCTAGAGACAGGGCTTGGTTTCCTGGTAGGCACTGCACAGCAGGGTGGTCTCAGAGTGCCACCGCTTGTGCTTGCCCCACAGTGCTAGAAGGCAGGTGGGCACTGCTTTCCTCTCCCCTCTAGAGTGAAGGAAGAGCTAGTGTTGTCAGAAGTCCTGTTCCCTCTGCCCCAGGAGAACTTGGGTCTGGGTGATCCTTATGACTACAGGTTTCTGCAACACTAAGCTCTGTAGTGGCAGGAGACTTCTTCCTTCCTTTCTGCTGGCTGGCAGAGGGAAGTGCTCCATTAACAGAGTAAGCGGTGTAGCAGGACACAGAGGAATGGCCATGCTTCTGTGGAAGCAGGAAGCAGTAACTAGCTGCGCAAGGGCCCTGTGCAGTGCCTGGAGAGTTCTGCTGGAGCTGCTGAGCAGCCACTTTGATAGGTCGTAACAAGTGACTGAAAAACACATAGATGAGATTTCACCCCCATCTCCAATTCCCTGTCCCGGGCGTGCTCCTGGGATATACTTGTGTTCTTGGCAGTAAGTTTTACCCTGCTGCTGCTCTATTGGCTGTGACATTGTAAAATTTGACAGCTCACGCCCGATTCAGAGAGTCGGGTGATGGTGTAAAACTTGTCTCATCAAAATAGAAAGCTCTATTAAAAGCCTTTAGCTATGATCAGGTACTACTTGTCCAAGCAGGTTACCAGAAAGGGATGTGTACCTTATGCTGTCCCTTTATTTGGCCTGGAGATGGTGAAACATGATGGTTAAAAAAAATAATCCTTCTGTCAGAGCATAAAATTGATGTGCCAAGGTACTAACCATGGGACCCAGAACCAAACTTAGTTTAATGTTCCTGAAACTCAGTAGCACCCTTTTAAATCAGGCTGGTTGCCTTGGACTTTTTCTCTCTTTGAAACATTGAAGCTAATTCAGTCTTTTGAAACCTAATGAACTTGGAAAGTACTGCAGTTAACAGCAGCAAATACTGTCTCCTGTCCACTTCTATAGCTCAAAACATTAGCTGATAGGCAGTAACCATCACCCAAAATATTTCAGTGCTTTTATGAATGCTTGCTTCTGTGGCAAGAATTGAGTGCAGCTAAATATTGCTGGCACCATTTATTGTATTCTCAGTTGGCATAAGGCAGGTCAGTCCTGCATGAAATATGATAAATGCACTTATGCCACAGTATATGCAGAGGTAGAAAACAAAATTAACATAGAAATGTAAGTGGTAAATGACAGGTTTCCATTTTCATTGTGTATCATAGATTGTAGCAGAATAGTTGCATAAAAATTCCATCAAAGAATGTAAAAAAAGTCCAATAAAATTAAAATATGTAAGAAAAAAATTCTCTGTTTTTGACAGTTTCTGCTCAGTGCTGGCATTAGCATCCCATTCGTAAGAGTGCCAGGGCAGCTCATTTTTCTGTTTTCTGTTTGTTTCCTCAATAGCGGCTTATTTAAATATAGTAGCAGTGAGGGAGACAATGTTTAGACTAGAAAAATATAATTATTCAAAATCAGTGGGTTAAAAGTAGTAATAGCATTGAGGTTATATTAGAATATTTTCTTTTATTCTATTCTGATTTCTTTAATAAGTGAACATGTTTCTTTTTCATGCAGAATTTTTGAAGTATTGCAACTAGACTGGAATTAACTTTTCTAATTTCTAAACACGGGAATTCATGTATTTAAACGTGTTGGCTTAGTGTCTGTTTTTGTTGAATTACTTTTCCTGTTGCCTGAACTTTCAGACGGTAAATGTTCAAAAGCTGACTAAAGCTAAATGCATAGGTTATACTTATTTGCAGAATTCTTCTGCTTTTCTTCAACAAGCCCCCTTAAATGGTTCTTGTAGACAATTCTTAAGTAATGCACATTATCATCAATGAATACAAGTTTCTGCAATGGCAGCTTTAAACCGGGTTAAGAATATCTCTTTAACCTCACAGAAAAAATAATACTTTGTTAGAACTAGCTGACAAGTTTGTCACTTTTTACATACTAAATAGCACTTAATCTCTGTAGAACGTTTGGAAAGGACTGAAGTATTCTACAGGCCTCTTCTGCAAATAGTCTGCACGGAAATTCAGATCACAGCTTTGTAACTCAGAAGGAAGAAACAGCAAATGTGAGAATCAATTGACTTCTTCATATTTGTGGGTGAGATGCCACATCATGCATGCCCACAACAGCAAAAGACTTGCTAAGACAAACAGCCTCTGTCACAGAATTATTTGTGTTTCCTAGTAGCTACCTGATGAACTGTGCTAACAGCAGGGGTGTGCTTGGTGGAAGCCTTTGCTCTGCCCAGGCAGAGTTGGAGTCAGTCTGCTGGAGCAGAGGAGTAACCTGCTCTCCCAAAGGGAACCATTCTGCTTATTGTAGGAGGTAAAAATTAATGTACAAGACTAGACAAGAAACAGGAATGTGTGTGTGTGTTTGGGGGTGGTGCTTGTTTCTTCTGGAGGAGTCTGGGGTTTGGGGTTTTTTTAGGAACTCTTTTACTAGACTCCCTGACTGTTATCTCAGAGCTCTGGTGGCTCTCACATTGGTGCACAAACAGCAGCCTCTGATACAGAGCTGGGAGTAACCACTGCGGCTAATAATAAAAGGAAAGTTTGGGAACCTCTGCTCTATGCACACACGTGTGTGTGTGTGTGTGTGTAGACATAAGAAAAGTCTTTTAGATTGCTGTTAACTTTTCACAGGTGTCACAGACTATTGTTGCTTGACATAGCTTTTTGCCAGTAGCATGGATGACTTTGAACCTCGTTTAACACACACAAGAGAGATGCACTCAAAAATCATATAAAGCCAGAAAATCCCTACAAGCAGATGAAATACCTTTGTAAAGTTAGCAAGTCTGGTCAAAGATGGAAAAAAAAAAAAAAGGTCTGCTATTGTCCTGTGTATTAGTTCAGTGAATTCAGTATGCTGTAGTTTTACAGGCAGCCCCTCAGGTTGGCACTGGGCTATGGGATGCCACGGGGGGGCTGTCAGGGCACCTCTCAGGCTAAGGAGTTCCCCAGCACAAGTGGCTGCTTAATTATGGCTGATGAACTGGCCTGTGTGGGGGTGGCCAAACAAGCGCTACCTGGTTAATGCCTGGGTTTCAGTCCCAGCTGCTGCGTCTCTATCTCCTTTGCCATAGTCCCGCACTGTCCCAGAATGGAGGGCTGTGGCAGGGCCCCTGGGCACCCACAGTGGGGCAGGGGGTCCCTGCACGGGCCCTGGGGGGCATTGCTGGCCATTTCTGCAGTAGGGAAGATGGGAGTTCCAGCGTTTAACTATGGCAAAGGAGTCAGGATGGCAGCTGAGAAAGGGGCTGCAGGCTCCCAGCTACTTGTGCATCCTATGGGCAGGTCAGAGACATGGCTGGTGCAGAACCGGGCAGGGTGCCTCATTCTGCCCATGGGGTGAAGGGAACACGGTCCTTTGAATTATCACCAGAGCTTCTGAGGACTTCTAAGGCTTAGGGGAAAATGCATAGTGTGGCTGTGGATTTCTGGTGCAAACCACGGGGAAAAAGCTGCTCAGGATGTAAAATACTGCCACTTGCGGTGGAAATGCAGTGAGCTTTGTTTGGAAAATATGAGAAAATGTTTGGGTGAAAGATGGTAGAGAAATCCATGGGTTTTTTTTTCAAAAAAACACCCCAAACAGAACCAACAAAACAAACCTTTAAAAAATCAATTCTTCTTCCTTGGGGGAGGTGAAGAATGACCTGCCTTTTGCCAGGCTGCAGCCATCATCCCCTGACGAGATCTACCGGGATGGACAGATACAGGACCACTGCTCTTCCCTCTCTGTGTGTCCTGTGGACAAATTGCAGGTCTTGGAGCTTTGATAAGTATCTATCATACAACCTTTCTGTGCTGGTGAAAACACGGACCATTATAGCACACCAAAAAAAAAAAAAAACACCTTTGCAGATGAGGGTAATTTTGTGGGTAGTAAAGATTACTAAGTAGAATGACTTAAATGTGAAACTTTAAATGGCAAAAGGCCCTGAAGATTTCTTTTAGCTCTGATCAAAAAGTTTCATGTATTTTCTTGTTCCCTTTAGTCATTTAGTAGTTCTGTGAAGTCAATTGTGTAGCAATAGGAGTCTTGATTTGATGGACTCTACTGATTAAAAAATGATAATTGTAAGTTTTTCTTCATGTTTATGCAGAACAAGGACAGATTAAGTGGGTACATTTTCTTAATCATCAGCATAAGATATCAGGAAACAGTGTGCAGACTGAAATAGAAATTCAACATACTTGCAAGAGGGAAACAGCTGAATATTGCCGATTTTCCAATTCTTGCTTGTTTTTTTTTAATGTTGAAACCACTTCTGATTTTAGATACTTCTCAACTCTTATTTCAGCCTGTGCTTAATGCTGTTATTTAAAATGTAGCCTATTATCCAAAAGGAATGAAAGAAAAAAGACAATTTATTCAGGACAAAAGAGTATCTTAGAGGTTTATTAGCTTTGACTGAAAATCTTTTACAGATTTCTTCTAAGTTTTCAATTATTAATAATTTCACCCAGGCAGTTCCTTTGTGATATTTAAGTGATGTGGTCATTAATGGCAAATGGAGATCTAATTTGTTTAGAGCGGAAAACAATTGTAGTCATCACTAAAGATGCTGCGTGAAACACTGAAATATAATTTCTGTTGCAGAAACCTTTACTTCCTGTTCAACAGCCCATAAATTCACTGATACTCTCATAAAGGAGCACAGAGAAACTTTCTGCCCGTGTCGAACCCAGCCAGCTTTATAATTCTCCTCTCCATCAAGAGGGAGGGTGTGCTCAGACTGTCACAAGTGAAGAAGTTGTGTGTAAGAGCTCAGCTTGGCTCTCAGATTTTCGTTGGATGGACACTGGATGGTATCAGTATAATAGGTTTGGTTTAGTAGTGGTTTAAGTGACTGCGTTTCTGTTGGCCTTGCAGTGGAGTAACAGCTGTCTGCACAGGGACTTGGTTGAAGGACAGTGATGTGCAGTGCTCTCCCAGATTTCCCTCTACACATGCGATGCTACCTGGGGTAAAGGAAGAAGTGCAGGTCAGTGGTAGAAGGTGCCTGAAAATGCGCTTCCGGTATCCTCTGTCCAGGGCTTGGCTGTGCCATAGAGGTTCTTCTCTCTAGTCTCCCAAAATGACCTTGCCGAGGTTGCGAGGTTACTTCTGCAGTGATGCCTTGGGTAGTCTTGCTGGGGTTTCCAGTAGAGCTCCCTTATCTGTAGTGAGTCAGTTCCACAGGAGAGGCTGTCAAGTAAATGTGAACCATCACTGTGTGCTGGCCAGGACTTTGCAAAGGTAAACTTAGTGAAAAGCAGAACACATTTGAAGAAAGAGTATGTTTCCCCACATTTGAGGAAAGAGTCTATTTCCCTAAATGAGTGTCTCCACTGCTGTGGATAAAATAAAATGGCCTAATACAGAACATGATAAAATGACTCTACATAATTCCCCATGACTAGAAATAAATGTTTAACAGCTCCCAATAGACTTGTTAAAGATGAAATATTTATTACTATATGTTAATTACAGGGCTTAAGCAGTACTTAAGTAATTTAAAGGGATTGGTTTCATATTGCTTTCAGAAATTTTATGTGATTAAATCCTTCTTCATCAGTTGTTCTCTGTGCTAGACTGGTTTGCACAAACATATCCTTAACTAAACAGTGTTTGCAATGTTGATTATGTTGTATAGGATCAATAGAGGACAGTTTTCTTCATGGATTTCATGGCCCAACAAAATCAAATTCCATCAGAATTCATGTTTTTACACGTGGACTGAAACAACAGCTTTTCGAGCCTATAAAAATCTTATTAATATAGTAAAGTTATACATTACTCCTGGGATGTATAGTCTCTGACATTAACACTCAGTTTTTAAAGAAGTCTGTGTATACTTTTTTGGGGTGCAATAGATGAGAGAAATACATACTCACCATGCAAGTCTTCTTCCTTCCCCTGAACAGCTTAAGATATCAAAAGAACCATAAATATTTTGCACTTTTAAATCTTAAATACTGTTTTGTGCCAGCATATTTTGCACGATATTACTCTGAGGAAAATTTTTAGGTTAGCAGAACTTCAAACTATTATTGACAAAACTGTCATCTTTGACTTGATGAAGAGCTGAAGCTTTGTGTTGCTTAGGGACTCTCCAACAACCTACTGCCTATTCGGAAGGAAAGAGAAACAGAAATAAAGCAGCTTCATCTCCAGTGATTCTAAACAGTTCCTAGTTACACTCGTAGATAATTAACTTCTGCTGTGATGTGCTCATTTAATAGATACCTGGTCATATGTGACCATGTTTATTTAATGTGCTCTGCAATATTTATACCACAATACACCCTTCTCATTATAAAGCAGACATTCTTTATTTACACACATTCTGAAGCTCGTCCTTAGATAAAACTCTTCTGGCTTCAGGAAAATATATCTGTGTGCACACATCGGTATATGACTGCACATAAATAGCTTCTGCAGGGACTGTCAGAAAAAAAAATCCTTCTCTTCAGCATCACTGTTCTGATATTTACATGCACTTCACTACATGAAGTGTGATTTTTAATTTTTTTTTTAATTGCTTTTGCTTTTTTTTCCTGGGCCTTTATCATAGTCCTCAGGCTCCTTATAAGACTTAACAGTAAAACTCTGTTTCATAGTGACCACAAAACTGGGCAGTTTATCAGCTCAATAGATTTATGTAGAACTTTGTAACTTTGTCGTACCTGTCTCTGTAACAAAGGCCAATGGCAATTAAACAGACATCTCTCCCCAGAATTAATTCCGCAGCCTATGACAAAGACCACCGTAATATTTCTGGCTACACTTCATATGACCATGGTGGCTGCCTTCCTGTCGTGTGTACGCTTACGTATACACGTGTACGTGAGCAAATATTCATGTGTCTGAACAGTGCCTATGTGAGGGTGCAGAACAACCCTGTCTTTTCTTAAAACTTCCTTACAAAGTTGATCAGAGTTGAAAGTTGTAGCAAGTAAATGGCCGCATTTTAAATTCATCTTAAATTAGTAATGCATCTTGTCTCTCACTTGAATGAGCCTATACTGAGTTACGAGCCTCGTAAATATGTGTCTTGACAGAGCAGAAGAATCTGGCATGTATTCTCTTGGGCAGTTTTCCACTCATAACATGTGTGAGCATTGATAGGGAATGCTCTCAATATTTTAAAGAAAAATACCTTAAAATAACAAAAAAATCTGTACAGTTTAAAGCAACAGTTAAAACTGAAACTATCACTTTGTTCCTTGTCTTTTAAGCTGAAAAAAAAAAATTATTTGAAAAAAGAATTTACCAGAATAAAGCATTTCCCTGCACTGATTGTGGAGTGCCATACAACTAGAGAATTGGAAAATGTTTTAGGGATCACAGGATCTCTGTGACTCAAACTTGTTATCTCTGTTTCAGACGAAGGAGATGGAGATGTGATTTCCTATGGACTGCAAAGCAAATCTGTCACAGACTTTAATATGTAAAAATGATCTTTGTAAAGTCTTAGTGCTGCCGGTTTAATATCATGTTACTACGTGGCCTATACGCAAAATGAACAGGAAGGAAATTTAACTATGCGTAGTATCATTGATATTTTTAATTAAAAAAAAAAACCAACTATTCAAATAATTCAACCTTGTTCCTCTAATGAAAGTTCTCTTTTCTGAGAACTGTGCTGATATCAGCTGTATGTTACTTTATTTTTCCAAGTACACAATCAGAAGTGCGCCCATGGGAAGCTGATTATTACCATTGTACAGTCACTTTAAAACAGGTAAAACATGTCTGTGAGTAGATCAGATGTTTTCAACTCTTCTTAAGTAACTGTATGAAGCAATTTCCATCCTGTGCACCACTTCCATGCACCACAAGAGCTCCTAGGCCTTTGCAGGTTTTTCTGATTAGGCTTGGCCACCATGAAAATGTGCATCTCTCCTAGTGATAGCTGTGCCACTTTTGCATTAAGCTTCTGAGAATAAGCTACTTGAAAATTAAGTGGTTGCTGTCTTCAATATGATAATGTATTGGATAAGCACCTACAGCTCTTGGAAGGGAAATGTCTCGTTGCAGCGTATGGCTTGTGCAGCCACTGGAAGTGATGGCCAAGAGCAAGAAAATCTTCCTGTTAGCTGAGAATGTAAAGAGCACGTCGGTAGTGTGTTGGATAATGCCAGCTTGCTCCTTTTGAAATGCGCTCCTCATATGAGGAAGAAGCTTCATCTCTTTTAATATTGTTTGAAACCTAACACCAAAAAAGTACCTAAATTAGGAGCCCAGACATCCTACAGTCTATACTTAGTAGAGATCTGAATTGCTCTGTGGAGATGCATCTCTCACCCATCTTAGAGGTAGTCTAGGGCAAGCCATCTCCTCAGCAAAGGGCTTCAATAAAGTGTCTGCGGTTAAATGTTAAAAACTTGGTCTTTGGGTGTGCGTTCTGCATGGAGGTGCCACTGGGTACCACACAACCATGCTGCTGTGCAGCCTCTGCTTAGTGCAGTTGTTTTCATCTTTTTTAATGTATCAAGTGTTGTTAATTTGTTTCTTGATAGCTAATTATTTTTTATTTTCCCTCTCCTTTTGAAGAAATTACTGGAAAAAGTGACAGATTTTTTTGAGCCATTTGCAAAACATAAGGAAATGTACATGATAGAGCTTAATCACGTTATAAGAGACTGTTACTCTAAAAGGCAAACTATTTTAGTTACATTGTGTTATTGTGCCATTAGTACTGTTTGACTGCCAGCTGTGCAGCAGCGGGGCTCCAATCAACAGGAGCCTTTGTGTGTTTTCCATTGCAAATAGTGCCAATGTTCGGGGAGAGAGAGGCTCTTAGCGGTACAATTTTTCCAGTGATTAATAATACTTGAGATCCATTTCAGCGATCAGAAGTGTGTCTTAATGAGACAATTAGTCAAACTATAAAAGCTGCAAAGCAATTTAGTTGGTGTTACTACTGGAATAATTTACTGCTGCTCTTTTCTTCCTCCTTATTTGACTTTATCACAATAGTCTGGATAAAAGTCACTGTAGAGAGGACTACCAGTCTAAGTTCAGTTTTCAAATGGCCATGATTATCTGTGTGGCAGATAATCCCCTTAAAAATGAGGGAGACTTTGAGGAAAAAGGTGATTATTTCACATATAAAAAAAATCAAATGCCTTTGTCCAAGTGGCTACTACAGTGCCTTCAAATATCTAGCTGCCTGCTAGTGCCATGGTAACTAATCACAAGCAGTGTTTGAGGGATGGGTACCAAACTGAAAGGGCTGCTTCATATTTGTATTTATTTTTCCCTTCTGTAACAAAAGCACAATAACAGGGCCTGAGGTCTCTATGCATTCTAGCCAGCTTTGTTCAAAATGTCTGGTGGAGATAATTTTTGATCTCACTGGGAGATATCTCACTGTCATATAAAATAATCCTTTCTCATCTGTCTCTGGTCTTTCACAATTTGGTCATGATGTTATTCTAAAGCGAAGTCAGAGCGGTTGCTCTCAACTCGTCGTGAAGTCTGCTGCTTTTCTTTCAGACCTCAAGCCTTGTGTTCCTCAAAGCTTGTTTGTATTTGTTCCAGCTAAACATGTTGATCTATTAAGGCTTAATATCTTCCTACAAACCTGCTGCCATTCTAACTTGGAGGTATGTCAGAAATATCCTCAGAGTGTTACAGAGAGCACTGAACACAGTAAAACTAAAACTTTTCCAAAAAAATGAACTAGTCACACTGGTGAATTAATCTGCCTGGAGTATCTCCATTGATGTTCAGGGCATTCCATGCTCAAGAGGTCTGGGGAGTTTAGTCTTCTATTTCTGGAAGTAAACCCTGCCGAGAACTAACATTATTTAAACTTAGTCTAATTAATTTGCATTTACATAAGAGACCACTAAGCAACTTACTGCCAGTGCAGAAAGCCGTTGGTTGGTGTCCCACTGACAAATGCAGTAGGGAGGGTTTTTTACAGCCCCTCCCTGTGCTGAGGGCTGCTCTGGAGCTGGAGGCTGGAGCTGGGTTGCGGTGCAGGACAGCGGGCTCAGCAGCTACAGGGCCAGGGTCACAGCGAGCTGTGAACTAGCTCACTGCGATGCTGAAACCCACCCGCTCTCTGTCTCTCTCTGCTGCAGAAAGTGCCTCTGTTACTTGTGCTAAGCTTAATTGCATTGATCTTCTCGATGTGGTTCGGTCTGAATTGTTTCACTTTGTAATCCTGTTTTATCAGAGATGTAGAAAGCAACAACGTTTAATCCTTCTAAAGGGACAATACAGTTTCTGCTTCACTTGAATTTAATGATGATTGTTTTTTTTTTCCTCACTAAAGAATATAGTTTTAAAGCCTCTGTCATCTATAATTTATTCTTATTTTACATTTCTGCTTCTTATCCTAGCATCTATATTCCTTTGCATTCTTTTTCAGTACTTGGACCCAGCTTGGCTCTACCCTGGTTAGCTGTATAATCAGAGATTGATTCAACTTTGATCTGGATTTGGAACAGATCAAAAACTGAATGTAGCAGTGCAGGTGGTTTGGCATACAGCAGCACGGCCTATTAGCCAGTGCTTCAGTGTCTAGTGTAGGTTCAGGGTTGGGACAAAAAAAAAAAAAAGCATTTTGTTGGAGGAAACTTCTAACTGGAATGTCCCATACCCTTGCCTGTCTACCTTCCCTGCAGGAAGGTGAAACCAAGCTGTTGTGCTGGAAATGCTGTTATCCTTGGTCAGTTTTCCTGCTTTAGCTCCACACCTCCTGTCCCCAGCCCTAGAGAGGCTGCTGACAAGTGGGGAGGTGAGAAGCAGTGGGGTTCAGCCTTTCTCTGGAAGCCACTTGCACAGGAGATGAGAAAACTCGAGCCCTGCACTCCTCGTCCCACCTGCAGCAAAAAATAAAAACATTAAAAAAATACTGTATCTGTGAAGCACTGAAATGGTATTATCTATGTTTCTTTGCTGGAGGGAGGAGGGGGAGGAAGACAAAACCTCAAAGAAACTAAGGACCAAGCAAAAATATTTGCTATTTTGAAAGCAAAAGGATGCCCTAACATCTCTGTGGACTGAAACCTAGCAGGTTTTCTTGTGATTATGTGCTGGTGCATGTGGGAAGACCCCAAATGGTG
Source organism: Coracias cyanogaster (assembly GCA_033124195.1). Classification (NCBI taxonomy): domain Eukaryota; kingdom Metazoa; phylum Chordata; class Aves; order Coraciiformes; family Coraciidae; genus Coracias; species Coracias cyanogaster. The sequence continues at coordinate 46,262 of JAVSBS010025133.1, read as the reverse complement.
CTCTCCGAAGCACTCAAGCCTTAACTCCCTAGCCATCCTCTCTTCCTGACTGTGCCCTTCAATCTGCCTCAAATATAAAGGAGGGCAGAGCTTGAAAGTGTTAATGTTGACAGAACCTGGACGCTTTATGCCTTAGGAAGCACTTATTTCAAAATGTAAGTGCTTTCAGCAAGATTGCAATGACAAAAACTCTACTTACCAAAATCCAGGTCATCGATGTTGCAGCAAAACAGTCTCCCCCTTGACCACCGGCTCTACAGCATTCCAGTCTGGTATCTCTTTCAGAATGAGCTGATGTCCGTCTGCCTGCAGGACAGCTGGAAAAGGGCAAAGAAGCGGTGGCTGGTACTGTATTTGCTTGGTTTCCTGTGAACTCTGAGTATATCTAAGTTTTAGCACTTATGAGGGCAATGAGCAAAAAACAGTGTTAATGTAGTCAAATGCTGTACAAAACTCCCCACAAATCCTCTCAGCTTTAATATCTGGCTTCTCTATTATTACATTAATGGATATCCTTTGAATGAAGCCTCCACCCTCTGTCATTTATTTTTCTAGCTATAAAAGGCAAGAAATTCATTATGTACTTGTATTTGCTATTAACTGGCACAGCAGCTGCAAGAAATGCAATGTATTTATTAGTGAGTACCACAGAGTAAGACTAAATTCAAAAGCAATCTCCAGTAAACATTAAGGTGGTGCTATAGAACAGCTGGAACGTTAAGTGAACAACCTTGATAACCCAATTGTTCATTGACGCATAATTCATTTTGCTTCTGCTGAAAGAGTAATTCCTCAGGACATTAAAGACTTGAGCTTTTGTGAAGCTGAGAATCAAACCAAAAGGGACACAATCCTCTCTCAAACCATATATTTGTTTAGATTAATTAGATGCTTTTTTGGTGCTTCTGCCTGGGCCCCCATGGATTTTATTTTTTTTTAATTCTATCTTATTCTATTGACTTGTTTTACAAGGCAGAGGCAGATTCCTGTATAGCTAATCATTCAGAGTCTCACCTTTTCGGGTTTCTATCAGCTCCATGTTCAGGCTGAGACAGTGTCCAAAACAGCATCCTCAGCAACACAAGTCAGTTATTTTGGCAGGTAGAAGTACCACTTCCTCTATCCTGAGTCCACGGTAGCTGTGTGACTTGTGAGAGCCAGTGTTTCTCAAGCATTGTGAACCTGTGACAGCTGTTTGCAGCATTTTAATTCAACTAAGTGCAAAACTGCAGCACACGGCTGAGGAAGGAGTCCGGTTCAGCAAGCAGCATGCTTTCAGCTCCTGCTACTCTTCCGTCACCCTCATCAGACAGCTCTCCCAGCTTTCTAGGAAGCTTGAATGGCAACCCCCGACAATTAATTCACATTTATAAAATGGAGGAGATAGATGACATGTCTATACTGTTGGCTCTAAAGAAAAGAAACCAAACCCCTTCACCAGTGTCCCTAGGCTGAGGTCTGGTCTCTCTTGGTCCCTGCCATGTGCCCTGCAATCATCTAGCAACCCCAGGAAGAGCATTAGAATGAGTTGCCAGTAGCCTCCCTATCACATTGACTCAGGCTCTTTGCAAGCGCCCAGCACCAACCAAATAGTGATTTGGTTGATACCAAGTTCACTGTTTTGGTTTTTTTTTTGGACGCCTCTCTGTGATCTAAAGCCTTTATAATCACAAAATTTTATGTAATTGAATACTTTAGCTCACACGCAATTTATCTTACAACCTCACAGTAATTTTGCTAGGCGGAAATTTTTATTACCTATCCTCTTAGAGCTGGAAAGACTAGAACAAAAGAAAGCTATTGCATGCTCCTTAAGGCGCAGAAAACAGACTTCATGGTGAATCAGAAGAAAAGCAGCTCCACCTGCTTCTGCAGGCGGTATGTCCCTGAAACTTGGGGTGGGGGCAGTGCCCCTCAGCGGCCCTCGCTCCGAGGCAGGGCCCCGGCCCCACTCCCGGTTGCTGGGGATTACCGGGGAGCTGTGAGCCCCTAAAGTCACTTTGTGCTCCCAAGTACTTCGCCTTGTCGCCAGGTTTGGGTTTAAACGCTTTCACCTTTGATTTATGAGTTTAATTCAGGCTGTGTTCTTAATGAGGTCAGCGCAACGGGAGCGGAAAAACAGATCCGCGCTGCAACACAGCCTTGCTCTGGGGAGCGGGCGGGAGGGGCGCGTTTGCGCTCCCCGCGGCGTAGCGCGGCCCGGCTCGCTCGCTCCCTCGCCCGCCCGGCTCCGGAGCCCGCCTCCCTTCCCTTCCCCTGCCCGCCGCCCGGGCTGGGGCCGGGGCCGGGGCCGGGCGCGGCCCGTCCCAGGGGCAGCGGGTTGGCGCTCTGCGGGCTCCCAGGGTCGGACCTCCCCGCGCGCCGCGGCCGTTGGGCGCCGTGGGCGGAGCGGTCCCGGCCTCCCTCCCCTGAGGGGCGGCCGCCGGGGCCCGTAGCGCGGCGGGGCGCGGGGGCGGGCGGGGCTGCCCGCCACAGAAAGGCGACAAGGTTTGGCCTCGGGTAGTTTTTATTCGCGCTGCGTGCGGGGCTCCGGCGGTAAGTGAGCTGGGGTCGTGGCACCAGCGTGCACCTTGGGTCACATATATCCACACAGACAGGTTACACGTACCTCAGCAGAGCACAAAACAGAAACAAAATGTGCTGTACGTACACCTTTACATTTGTCATAAATCTATACTATATTATAAAAATAAAAGTATCACTAAAATATCTTTGTTTTCGTACACTAGAAGTTCAGCTGTGTTGTCACAGCCGTGTCCTGCGTAATGGCAGATCACACGGGGGCTTGGACAGCACTCGGAGGAGGGAGGTCAGGTTCCTACACCCTTCAACCACCCCTTCTGAAGTCACGTCTCCTTCGCTCTTGTTTGCTGCGAATACAGAAGCTCAGAAAACCCAGCATCTTAATTTCTACATCGCAGTACCACGTGTATGTGGGTGCACGCCTACAGAGACAGGGAAACAATTACCTTCTTAAAATTATCTTGCAGGGGGTTTGTATGTCCCAGGTCCCACCAAGAGGTCTCCTTAAGTCATTGCCACTTGTTACATTCATATAATTACACTTGCTCTGCCAATCAAGATTTTCTCCCTTTTTATAATGAACAATCTATGCCATAGTTTTCTGGTTGGAAACATTTTTAAAGCTCCGGTTTGATTTCCATAAGTACACGTGCACAGATTGTGTATTTTTAAACTTCAGAAGAGAACTTCAGTGGCACAATACAAGTAATTTTAAATAAGTACCTAGGGAAATTACCTATTTCCTTAAATCCTTAATGGGTGCAGCTGCAGCATGGGCTCATACCACACAGGTGTAGGGGATTCTGTTAACTGAGAAGCAGCACAGTCCCTTGGGAAGCTCCTGCTGGCAAACTGAGGAGTTTGTAATGCCCTCTGCTGTGAATGTTATCCATCTGTAATTTAATTAGGGCTCTCCAGTTTAAACAAACCTGAACAGAGTCTGAAGTTCCTCGAACACAGTCAGGTACTTTGCAGATGCTACTTGGAGCATGGGTAGTGGCTAAGGTTAAGTAGGCACGCAAATGCCTTCCTTGCAGGGGCTGAGTTTATTGAAGCTGCTCATTTCGGGTATTCCGGCCAAATACTAAAACCAGATCAGTAAGTATCTAAGATAAAAGTATGGAATAGCTAGCTAAGTAAATAGGAACTATGGGTGGTTGCTGGTTTCTTCCCTGAGTAAAAATTTGGTGTCAGTACTTTCCACCCCTAGTATTTTCCAGTGCTGGAGAATCCAAAACACCTGTTATGACAGCAGACAAGTAAGGGGCTTTTAATGATAAATTGGTCTAACGTTATGGGTGTGGTTGTAGTTTCTGCCCAAATAATCAGTGACTGTGTGTTCAGTACAGTGTCTGAAGTTTCAGCCAAAGAAGTGAAATGAAAATACAGGTAATATTTGCAAATAAGTGCTGGTACCTGTGGAACTAGGAATATAAAATAAAATTATATATTTAATTAGAAGCAAATTATGAAATAAATATTAGTAGCATTTGTATACACTTAAAAATACAGTTATCATTTTAAATGTACAACTCTATGAAAAAAATGCTGAGATTGTACTGCTACATTTATGTTAATGCAGAATGCCTTTGTAGTGGCATAAGAGAACAAAGCAAAATTACTGGGAATGTTTCAAGGTAATTTTCATAATTATAGTACAGGAACAATTTAAAGTCATGTTTTGAACAGGATATTCATTAAGTGAATATTTGGTTTGACTAACAGTTTTTTTGATTTTTTTTTTTTTTTTTCAATCTTTTACGTTTTAACTTTGGAGCAGCTTTTATGCCATAATATTGTTTGTATAATCCAAAAATAGATTTAATCTTTGGTTTGAATCACAGCTCATTGAGTAATGAAACATGCATATTTTTAAATTAACACATTAGCTTTAAAAAAAACAATCCCCACTCTCAATCATTGTAAATCACCATAGCTGATTTGCTCCAACATAACTGACTTGCTCCAATTGATTATCAGGCCCACTGTGCTTCTGTGGGGTTGCGAGTAGCCTTTATCCAGCAGACTGCAGAGAGGGAGTAAAACAAGCATGGACATTTATAATCTACTGAATCTGTATCTAAAGTTCTTAGGAATGTAGCTGCACATCTAGTTTATTGTAATAACTCTGTTCTCCTGCTTTTAGGCTTAAGGGGGCTTAAGCATGTGATTGTTCAGGCTGCAAAGGAAGAGGAAATGTCTCCACTCCTCCACAAGCAGGTAAGCGGTCCCTGGCCAGGCTTCCGCGTGTGCCCCAGCTTGCCTAGCAAAGGATCTGCACCAGAGTTAGGAAGTAAGTGTCAATAGTCAGTGAGTACACTGTAATCTAACAATGACAACTGAACATGTCTAAGCAAGGCAACATATTTCAGCTTGAGAGAAAGTAACTGAAAATACCAGTCCTTGGAAGGGTTTATAGGGAATGAAAGATATAATGAGAAAACTGTTAGGATAACACTCACAGAATATGGGTATTACCAGGTACTGTATTATTTTCCTGATTGAATTTAATGTTTATTGCAGAATATGATACCCTACACCTACTATTAAAAGTATAAAATATAAATTGCTCCCAAGCAGGATGATGCAAAGCTGATACGAGTACTAGTAAACTGGTATTTATAGCTCTAGATTGGAGACTTCCTTATATTGCAAGTTTGCCCCTTCATTCTAGTTACTTATTGCTCTTCGATTTTTTTTTTTTTGTGGCTGCATACACTCTCCTGCTAGTCACAGTGACTAAATTCTTTCCTTTGCAAATGAAAAAGGTCTTTTAAAGGATTGCAATGCGCTTATGCTTTGTACTTTGCCTCTGTCAGACTGGATTTTGCTCACTGGTAGAAAGAAATCATTAAGTCAATTCATTATGGACAAAATTCTCCCAGTTCTTTGTGATGGATCTTATCTCCAATATGCTGCTTTCAGAATAGGACTGTGCTTGAGGCCAGTGCAAACCAGAATAAAGGCTAAATTATTTCTGCAGCATTTCTGAATTGGGATACTATGCGAACATGAGTGTAATATTCTTAAACTCTGTGGAAACACACAGTAGCCACTCTTAAAAATAATCTGGTTTTGTTATGAAGTAAATAGCATGGTGGTATTAAGTACTGTTCTGTGAATTTTCAAGGTTTAATGGCATCAGCCTGTTATTTACAATGCTACTCTCAACATTTCTGATGGGGAAATTTCTTTTTTTTTTTTTTTTTTCTTTACATGCAAATCTTTCAGGAATAGATGTGAATATTTTAGAACTACTTGCAGGGGATATTAATTAATTGGTGTGCCTTAGTATTTAATTTATGTCCCCTACAAACTTACTCAATTTTTTAAGTGATAAAATGGCCTAAGTTGATAATGGTTAGAAATAGTACAACACATAACCCTCCTTTGTTTCAGCTGGTGAGACCAAACCTTTTTTGCTTACTCTCAAGCAAGAAATGGTAGATTTAGTGTGTACAGGGTTTTAAATGTTGGCAACAATGTAAAACAAATGACATTTTGGTTCTACACTAATGTATTACTAGTACTACCTCGCCTTTGAAAAACTATGTCATTGTTTCGTCATAAGGTGGATTCAGGGGAGTAATTCTCACAGCCTCTTAGAGTTTGCGGTCACTCTGCAGCTGTGCGGCTGCTTCTTGTTTAGCAGGTGGCTTTGCCATAGCAGAATTGCATTTGGTGCACAGATCTCTCATTTCCAGGAGACTTTCTTCCACAGCTTTTGCAAACACGTCTGACGAGGTTTCTTTACAGTCTTTAAAGCTTGAGATGCAGAATAATATATGCTCTGGTTGAGGATTATAGCATGCCCCATAGCCATTGGGCACCACAGGCCCATAGCAGCAGAACATTTCCATCATAGTTGGAACCTGTTTGCAGGGAGATGGTAAAGAGCGATCTCTGATTAACCAGGGTACCTGAAATCGGCTAGTTAGGAATGAGAAAAAAGATAAACAAATGCTGGAAATACGGTGAATCCCCTTTGTAGAATATCACTTGGAAGTTAAAAGCTGATCTCAGTATAGAATTTGGTTGCTCTGCTTGTTTGCGGCTATTTGAAAATGTGCAGTTTTGTATAGACCTTTAAGAGCTATAAGCTTTGTTACTGATAGGGAATTTTTAAGGCTGTGTATAATACTAATAAGTAAAATTATGATACATAAACCGACTCTAAGGTTTTTTATTCCTTAAGGTTATGTTAAACTCCTAATGTGAAGACTGTAATCAATTATAGAAAGTAGTATTGTCCATTTCTAATAATCATTTACAACTGGATGCTGTATAAAATCTTATTTTAATGCATCTAAGTGCTATATTTCTATTATACCTCAGTTTAATCATGGCATAATACAGTAGTGAAACACTTTCCCCTGCAGAAAAGAAAAGATGTGTTAGAAATTGAAATGTTTCAGACTTTGTGTACATGGGCATTCACAAATGACATTTGGCTTTTTAATGGTGTAGAACAAGCCATTAGTCCTGCTAATAGAGCCATAGAATTGTCAGATAAATTTGCTGTGCAACAGCTGAAGGCCATAAAGCTATTCAGAAGCACTCTTTGCTCATGGATAGTTTCTTGGAGAATTTATATAGTAGTACGTTGGTTACATTCACTCACTTCTGAAAGCCTACAAACATTATGACAAGATCAAATTACTTATTAAGGCTTTATACTGTAGCATGATATTATAAGTCTCTTTTGTCGCATAGTTCCAATCTGTGCAGTTGGGTTAGTGTTTCAGTAAATAAATTCCTACACAGATTTCTCCTTTCATTAGGACTGCCACTACACACAATGAAACACTTAATATGGCTGTATGCCATAAAGATTTTTCCTCATTCAGAACATTAAATGTAGGAAGTGTCGACTCTTAGAGTATCTTAGTATAGCTGCAAATAACCATGAATCTGTATATGTCTAAAATGTCTGTAAAGCCAAGATGCATGCCTGTGCCCATTGCAGTCTTATACTGAATAGCTGAAGGGTCTCAAAGAGCTCAAACATAGATACTTTTAAGTGAAAAATTTCCTTGTGCCTCTTAGCCATTGTTTCTCCGAGTGGCGGCCTGTCTGGCTTGTGGCTCTACTGTCACTGGAGTAAAGAATTCCCACTAGAGCTGTCACCTTAGGGGAAGGAGGGGAGTAAAGGGAACGGGAAGATACGTAGTTTGGAAAGTGGGGAAACACCGAGCCCTCATGTGAATTTTACTGAGATTGTGTGCATTTCCGGAATTTCTGGGAAGGGCTTTGGGATGTTGCAAGGGGAGTGATCACTTCAGTCAGTATTTACTGTGCTGATTTTGCAGAACGAACCAAATCTGGATTAAAAATCTGGAGAATTTTGCAGACTTCTTGATAGTTCTTGATGGTACCAGCTTTGATTTTTGTTGGGTGGGTTGGTTGGTTGGTTGGTTTGTTTGCTTGTCTGCTTTTTGACATAATTCTCATTGTAAGCTACAAGGTCTGGCAGAACACAAATGAATTAGTCTTTGCTTAGCAAGACCAGTGAACATGATAAACTCACCTGGCTTGTCGAGAGGATAAATCGATTGCTTGTCAAATATGTCTCATCTGTAAATATCTCTGGCAGTTCCTTGAAGTGTTCCCGTGCCACCTCTCTGAGCCCTAGCAGATGATTGTCTATTGCCATTCCAGTAATAGCCTGTGTACAACGTAAGACACCAGCATTTAACTGAGTATGGAGACATTTGCTTGGCTGTTACTGTCTTGTTTTCTGGTCAGAGTTGAGGAACTTGGAGTTATGTAATGCCTGTAATGTTCAGATATTAGTCTGAGTATATACTTTGATGAAAGTAACTATAAATTTATATGGTGCTCTGAAGGTGTAAAACTTAGGAAGGAGATGGTCTTGAGATGTATTGTGTGCTGATGTTATCTGATGTTTGTGGGTGTTCGTCATCTATGAGCTGAATGTCATGGGCTGGGCTTCCAAAGCTGCTGAAGGGAGTATATGGGATACCAGAAACCTCTGAGTGCATTTGGAAAAATTCCTGTGTGTCACTTGGATTATATTTCAAGATAGGAGGCTCCAAAACACCTCCAAAATGGAAAAAAATTTGATCTTTCATTGCCTTGATGCCTGCCTCTTGCTCTGGTAGGTTAAGCATGTGTCATTCCATAGAACTTAGATCCAAAGATCAAGTAGATATCTACAACAGATTTAACAGCGGTCACAGAATAACAGATTTGCCGGTGATCTGTCACAGATGTACTAGCATACCCCACCACTTGAGAAGACTGGGGTTAGGGACACAGGTGCCTTCTCAATTTAATTCACTGCCCAGTTATCCCAGTTCCCTCCCGCACTCCCTGTGCTGGCTTCATTGCAGAGCTGGATTATCTCAAGGACAGCCATTACTTGGGCAGACAGGATAGTTAAGAGTTTTGTTTCTTCAGGAAACCCTGAATCTAATCTGTTCCAATCAGGCAGGGATTACCTCAGATTAAAATGTGTTATTAAATCCTTCAGTCTAGGTTTATTCCAGCTGGTGAAAGCATTGATTATGAGGACTCAGCCGTAGGTCATTCCCGATAACAGGCTGAAGTCATGTAGGAAGGGAGTGCTGAACAAGGGACATTGTACTACACGGAGAGCAGAACTAGTTTCCCTATGGCACAGGTCCCTTGTAACAGGGGAATCAACCTCAGAGAAGGCAGGATTTAAAAAGAAGCACAAGTTTCGTTTTCTCTTAAGGGGAGAATTAAAAAAAAGAAAAAAAAAAATGCACAAGTTTGCCTTTCCTCTAAGAGAAGAATAATTTTAACCACTCTTAAGTGCCTGAAGCAGGGGGCTGGGAGTGTATAATCTTGTTTGGCTTATTAAGGAGTAGGCACCCTTGGTAAAGGGGCTATTTGTTCATCAGCCCAGATGGAGCAAGGATGGTTGCAAAAATGTAGCATTCATCAGGGCAGCATTTACGTTGTTTTTCCCATAGAGGGAAACTGACTTGATAATCAAAGGAAATATTTTGCTATCACACAAGATTTATAAGGCTGTTAGCAATGACATTTTTGCAACATAGATCAATGTCATGTCTGAAGAGAGGCCGAGACAGGCTAACGAAATAAACTGTGAGTCAACGCATAGGAAAAAACTGTGCTAAATCGAATTTTAGAGCTCCGCATTTAAGATAGCAATGCTACTAGTAAGCTCTAACAAGGGGAAATAAAATCATTAAATTGCTTTTTGTTTTATGAAGTAGATTTTTTTATTTTTCTTAGGAGCTATTACATTTCAGTCTGTTACATGGTCTGACTAAATCGTGTGTAAGTCTTGCCCATAGTTTAAAGGCACAACAGCTACATTCTGCTGCTGTAAGAAAGAAAAGGGAGCTTGGTGAGTAGAAATAGCTGGAGACATTTTTTAATTAAAAAAGAAATTAATTCCCAATTGCGATTTTAATATTTTCCCATGCACTATACAAGAGGCTTAATTTTATAATGGTTTCTGGAACTGAAATGACTTGGAGGGGGCATTTTATGGATTTTTTTTTTTTTTTTTTTTTAAGAGATGTTGTAAATTCCATTGGTTGTGACTCAGTAGACCTACAGTATGTTGTGTTCATTGTGAAGTGATCCTGAGATGGTTCAGGTGAGACAGTTGCCCTGAAGTAAGACTTGTCAATGCTTTAGAGATAACATGGAGTCTCGGCTTCTAAGATGTGGATTCCCGATTCCCAGCACAACGCTTGAAATACAAAATGGTTTTGCTTCCCTGCTTCATTTGTTTCACAGTCTTAAGAACAAATCCTGCCTGAAAGCAACACTTCACCTCTCCAGTTCTCTGAGTATACCTTTGAAACCACCTCTGGAAGTGAATAATTTCTTGAATATTATGAATATTTAAACAGTAATCAGCAATGTGGGTTTGTTAGGCAATGGTCTGAGGCAAAACCATGAGTAGCGAATTCACTTAACATAGCTGGTTATTAACATTTATTAATTTCATGAGTGGTTTGACTAAGTTGTTTCTAGAGTAAGTCTGTGCTTTGTCTTGGCACAGTGGGATGCAGAGCACTACTCAGCCTGAATTGTCCCATTTTTAATCAACAGAAAATTAGTTGTATTTGATACTAAAGTGATTTCTTCACTGGAGGGCGTGTCTTCCTTTTATTAGGCACTGCATTCAGGTCGTTAAAAAGCAAACTTACTATAATCGTTCCCTCATTGTTAATGACCTTTATTAGAAATGGCATTTTGGAATACCAAAATACACTTTCCAGGATACTAGACAGAAACCTCTCTCCTCTAGGGAAGAGAAACATAAGAAAATGCATATATGGTTAATTTTAGGGTGGGGGGGGGAAAAAGAGTTCCTGATGTGTTACAGCTGTCTTGAGCTTATCTGTAACTGGATTTTGTAACTGGAGCTTAATTTCTTATGCATGTTACACAGCAGTTAAGTTGGCTGCTTTAAGCCTTGCTTACTTATCATCCTGGTAAGTCTCTCAGCTCTCCACTTGCCATACCCCATTAGAATACTTGATTGCCAGTTTTCTTGGCTATCTTCATAACTAACACTTCATGTTGATCTCTGGGCACACAGAGGAAAGGCTTATTTAATTGGGCTACCATTCTCCCTTGAAAACCTTTCAATATTTATTAAAAAAACCCTCTTTATTAAATTGTGATGGCAAGCATCTTTAAAATTGTTAATTTGTACAAGAGCAAGTTTAGTGGAATCCTAATTTATGGCTGAGACACCTAATTATTATTATTCACAGCTGCATGTTCACCTAAATGTGTTGAGTACAGTGTCATGTTCCATGACGGCTCTATATAAGAGCGCTAATGCCCAAGAGTGATAGTCTTGCCCCTGATGTCTAATGCAGAATTTTGTTATCTTGCTTTCCACAAAGTATTTTTTAAGGTAAAGTTAGTTGAATGTGACTGTTTGGAGGGTGTTTGCGTCAACTGAAATTTTTGTGACCTAACAGGTACTTCCCTATTTAGAGACGCTTACATTTTCTGGTGCTCAAACAGTTAATGATTGCATCTTCATACTATTCTTGAAAAAACTAACTAGTCCTTATTCAGACAAAACAGAGTATTACTTACCAGAATTGTATAATTAGTCTGAGCTGCAATTGCATCCTTAAGTCTCTGTATTTTCTCAGTATCCTGTTGGGGTAATCAAAATGTATCTATTATTGAATCAACTCTCCAAGGAACAGCATCTTCCATCAGTTAACCAGCAGCCAAACAGCAAGCACTCCCAAATGTCCTTTGCTCCTGGCTCAGGTGTAAGTACTCTTTATAAATGAAAAGCTGTAGAGATTTAATGTCCTGATCAGCAGCAGTGCCTGGTTGTGCAAAGCTTGAACAGGTTTATTGGCAGTAGCTTGTTTGAAGTCAAGGAAAGACCTGCAGTTCCGTTAATGGATTCCTTCCATGGGTTTTGGGGGTGTAGATTATGTAGGAGTAGGGAAGTGATTGTTCCCCTGTCATCAGCACTTGAGACCACACCTTGAGTACTGTGTCCGGTTTTGGGCACCACAGTATAAGAAGGACATTGAGGTGCTGGAGCAGGTGCAGAGAAAAGCAACAAAGCTAGAGAGGGGTCTGGAGAATATGTTGTATCAGGAGCGCCTGAGGGAACTGGGGTTTAGTTTGGAGAAGAGGTGGCTGAGAGGAGACCTCATTGCTGCCTACAACTACCTAGAAGGAGGTTGTAGTGAGGCTGGTGCTGGTCTTTTCTCCCAAGTAACTAATGGCAGAACAAGAGGTAATGGCCTCAAGTTGCACCAGGGGAGGTTTAGATTAGATGTTAGGAAGAAGTTCGTCACTGAAAGAGTGGTTAGGCATTGGAACAGGCTGCCCAGGGAAGTGATGGAGTCACCATCCCTG